>JAHWFP010178221.1:50898-67483 GCA_023313725.1 Lithobius niger | reverse complement strand
GCTTGTCCGTCTCTACCGCGCTTGTCCGTCTCTACCGCGCTTGTCCGCCTCTACCGCGCTTGTCCGCCTCTACCGCGCTCACTCGGTTCCGTCTGTTCTACTTTGCTCGTTGCCTCTCTTGCCTATTCACCTCAAGATGACCAGGTGGCATTAGTCACCCCATTCTCACATACAGAAAGACTAGGAACTCGTTCATCCAACAAGACTCCATCAACGTATAGACTGCATCTTTGACACCCTTCTCTGCATGTTCACCTCTAGAATAGGTGTGCAGAATATGCCAGAACGCTAGAACGAGGTTCGCGGAAAATTTCAGAGTTGTGGAAATTCACTAAAAAAAGGCTTGCCTACATGTGAAAGGCTGTGGAAATTTAAAAATCTGTAGGAAAATTTTGTGGGAAATTTTGCCCAGTAAGAATGTTAATGCACCCCTGCTCTAGAAGAATGCATGGCAAGAGTCATTCCATTCGCACAAACGGAAACGCAAGACAAGCAAGTCGTCCAACAGGACTGCATCATTGACACCGCATTGTACCGTCTGTTTGCCACTCCTGCTTGTCGCCTCCTCTGCCTGTTCACTTCAAGAAGACAGCATGGCAAGAGTCATCCCATTCGTACAAATGGAAACGCAAGAAAAGCAAGTCGTCTAACAAGACTGCATCATTGACACCTCACTCTGCTCAGTCTGTTTGCCTCTCCTGCTTGTTATCTCCTCTGCCTGTTCACCTCTAAAAAACAGCATGGCAAGAGTCCTCTCATTTGAACTAAAGAAAACAAAAACTGAAGTCGCCTCAACACAGGACAACATGGCAACACCGCTTCCATTCGCTTCAACACATGACAACATGGCAACACATATAGGCACTTCGGGGAACCGTCGCCCAATTGAACTGGCCCATTGCCCATCCGCCTGAACGGAAGCAGATAAAAGCATGACAACTAACAGGGCCTCGTCATCGACACATTCCTCGACCTGTTCGCCTCTCCCGTTGGCAGTCTCGCTTGGCCACTCCTTTTTGCCTCTTCATGTCAAAGGAAGCTAAAAGCTCTCAACACCTTTCATACTCAAGGCTGAGTCACCGATTCGTCTGCTCCTTTCCGGGACAAATATTTCCATTCATCATAAATTTCTGGAAAGGAAAATCGCCATTCCGTGTCAACGACAGCTTCTTTTTGACAACAAACCAGACCAAACACCACGAAGGTATCCACAGGTGTGCAGAATATGCCAGAACGAGGTTCACGGGAAATTTCGGGAAACTGGAAATTCACTGAAAGATACCTTGCTTACATGATGAAAGGCTGCAGAAATTTAAAAAATCTGTACAAAAATTTAGTGGGAAATTTTGTCCAGTAAGAATTTTATGCATCCCTGAGTATCCATACTTACATAGAATTATTTTTTATGAACAATTTAATAGTGCAAGGTGCTACTGAATTGTAGTTATGAGCCAAATTTGACTGAAACGCCATTTTGGCTTATATTCGATGTTATCCCCATAGTTTTGAAAAATATTAAATAAATGAAGTAATAACCTTGTCAATTACGGCTTGTTGTTTACGTGATATCTAATAGTATGGAAGGAGTGAATGTTAAAATTGCAGTTAACCAGGCAGATCGTTACGTTTTCCTTTTTCGCTGCTCCGCCAATTGCCATACAGTACTCACAATAGTGCCCTTAAAACACCTCATGACATCCCGGACGGAATTTTTTTTTACACACGATAGTGATGCCTAAAAGCAACTCCCCCCCCCCCCCCCCCCTCCATGAGTATTTCCCAAAATTCGTTTATCTCCGCCCTATTGCTAATCTAAAATCGTAGATCACGAAACAACTTATTCACCTAAACAGCTGGTAAATACGACAGAAAAGTATACCGTTTCGTGAAAGAATTAGGTTAGATGGCTAAAAACAAAAAAGACGAATTTTTTTGCTTGGTTTTTGGTCTCCCGAGGTGTCTTTCAATCTATAGATTGGTGGAGCCATCCAACTGTGTTTGGACCAATCAGAAGCCTCCTAACATGTAACGTGGATGGCGAGATTCACCAATGACAGCCACACTTTTGTAATGTTGCTTCACCTTGGGAGCCGCTCATAAATCTTGTGACACGCGTAGGTTTTTTATCCATTTTGTAGCAGTACATGCATGTGTACTCCGTGTAGGTTGTGCTGTCCCATGTGGTAATTTAATAAACTGTGCGTTGTGTTACTGTGAGTTTTCGTCAAATTCAGTCATATTTCGGAGAATTAATATATTTACCGCGCATTTTCACAAATAAGACTGTCTACGTCTTGCAAATTTTCAATGGGTGGCTGCCATCTTCCTCAGGCATTACGACAAAAAATTTTGTTGATTCTTGTGTGGAGTTACGGATTCGAAGCAGACGACGATGTAGTGGACACACAATTCGACAAAACTTTTGTCGTAATGCTTGAAAAAGATGGCAACCAGCCATTGAAAATTTGAATGAGCGGTAGATATATTCTCCGAATATACGAGGACACTGACTACTAGGATGCAGCTGCTCTCTTTGCTTGTGGTTCCCAATAACCCCTCACATTGTTTCTGGTGTGCGTAGGGACTTAACTATCTTGTACTATAACACTCGGGTTATGCTGGGCTGAGTAAAACACTGTAAATGTATAACCTGTGTCGCATGGAACATCTTTTTATCCCATGTGGTAGTTAGGTAAGTCGTGGAATTTGAACCAGTGTTCACTCACTCGAGATGACGCTAACTGCTGGGCTGCTGCTGCTCTCTGCGCATAGTCCCCAGGGTCCCCTCGCTTAGCGTCCGATGTGCTTTCGCGTTATACTTTACGAGGACTTAAAGAGGTTATGCCTTATGTGACGACTGAAGAGATGTCCCAATTATTAATGATCAAATTCCGAAGACAAAGTATATAGTTCACCTTAGTTTGTTGCTAGGCATAGAAGCGAAAAACAAAACTAAGTCTGTTCATTCTGTTAGCTCCAAACTGGCCATCGGCAACCATGGTTTCCTACTCCTCCAGCTTCTTGTAGACGTCCCAAGGAATCTGCCGGAATCGCAAGATCTTCTATCCCAAAGAAAAGGCAGTCTATTCCACCCAAATACAGCGCCTTGAAACTACATGAATGCTACTATCATCGGACTTCTCCAGGAGACAGGAATTCTTGAAAAACGGCGGTACTGAAAGATAGTTTCATTGGTGTCTGAGGCAGAAAGTCGTTCAATCTTTCCCTTTTTGCCGAACCTATTAACAGGGTTCGTATGGGTCCCTGGAAACCTGGAAAATAAAAATTCCAGGCTGGGAAAAGTCCTTAAAACTCGAAAAATCTCTTATAGTCCTGGAAATTCCCGTCAAGACACCTCTGTACAACGTATATGTAAACATAAAAAAAAAAACTAACTGTAATGCCAGTGGCAGTGCATTTCACCAATGTTATTTAATAACAAAATCTGTCCCTTCTTGCCACAGTGTTGCAAGTCCTAAAGTCTTTTAATTGTCATATTTTCTCATAATTATTATTTTCTGACCCTTGAATTTCCATTGACCAGTCCTTGAAAAATCCTGGGAAAGTCATGGGAATTTTAAGGTTACCGATGAGCACGAACCCTGTGTTAACCTACTTCAACGCCCTCAGTAGATCCACCGTTCAGTACACTGCTCAGATGTAAACTCGTGTTCAAAGCCGCAAGTAAAGAACTTGTTGAGGATTATCGCATTTCAAGCCTAATAAAATTTTTCGAAATCTTTCCCAACTAGGACCTCTCCTTGGTTCTCCTTAAGGAACCCTACGAACCTTTGTCGAATTGTAACTTTCATCTTCTAACCAAGAAAACCATCTTCTTGATAACATTACCTGCAAGTTTACGGTGGCAGCAGAGTTCAAGCCTTTTCCATGGATCCAGCTCACTTGTTCTTAGACGATTACAAGGCCGTCTCACTAACACCAAATGCATCAGTAGTGGGGATTTGCGATACGAGGACAGACATACCCCCCCCCCCCCCCAGGTCAAACCGGGTCAAGGTAGTACTTGTTCTACTAAAAACAAATCGGGAACTAGTTATTTGAAGTTCCAGTTCGTAAAAACCTCCGAGCACCGGTTCACCTGACTCGTCTTTTAAAACGATAATTAATCGGCTGGGATTTTTACACTTTACGAATCGTGAAAACTTAAGTTACTAATTATCGAAAATTTAAAAATTCTGACGACGAATTTGGGTTTGTTTAACAACCGTTTAGTGCTAGTTCGTCTCAGCAACGGTTCGTGAAGTTTGGTTACTTCCCTCGGTTTAAGTTTTATGGCGGAATGAACCGTGTTATTGTCAAGGCTGAGTCACCGATTCGTCTGCTCCTTCCTGGGACAAATATTTCCATTCATCACAAATTTCTGGAAAGCTATTCCGTGTCAACAATAGCTTCTTTTGACAACAAACCAGACCAAACACCACGAAGGTATCCATACTTGCACATAGAATTATTTTTTATGAACAATTAATAGTGCAAGGTGCTACTGAATTGTAGTTATAAGCCAAATTTGATTGAAACGCCATTTTGACTTTAATATTCGGTGTTATCCCCACATTTTTAAAAAAATTAAATAAATGAAATATTAAATTCCTTGGCAATTACGGCTTGTTGACGTGATATCTAACAGTATGGAAGGAGTGAATGTTAAAATTAATGTTAACCAGGCAGGTCATTATATTTTCCCTTTTCACTGCTCCGCCATTGCCATACAGTAGCTAACCTTAGTGCCCTGTAATAGTGATGCCTAAAGGCACCCCCCACCCTCCATGAGTAATTCCCAAAATTCTTTTTCTTATTTCCACCCTACTGCTAATCTAAAATCGTAGATGACGAAACAACTTATTCACCTAAATACAACAGAAAGGTATACTGTTTCGTATACTGCTTTTGACCATGCCCGTCCCCTTTTTCTTTTTGAAGAGATTTCATGTCTTCCCAAATCTGAGCGATAATAGACTTGTACTTGGTGTTACAATTAGATTTGGGTCGTTGTTGTGATAAATAGCGTTCGGCGCGAGGGAGGTTTCTTGAAACTTTGAAAACTTTAAAAATTCCAAAGCCCGTGTCTCCCCATGTATTGCTCCCCCTCGACCGCTACGTCATTCTCAACAATTTTAACCACTTTATTACCAAAAGTCAGCTCACCTTTTATCCTGTCATACTGTAACCCGAAAACTGGGTCTGTATCCTTGGGATTTTTGAAAATATTTATCAAGAAATATTTAGCAGTTCTTCAGGCAGTCCCCTGCCTGGTGAATCTCTTCACATTCGAGTTTTCAGAGTTATGTTGAAACGTTCTACCACGCTCGCTTTCTTGAGAGCACATGTTGATGTTTCTAGAGTACATGTTGATGTTATGACGCTTGAGTAGGGCTTTGAAGTCTTTATTGTAAATCGACATGTAAATTTTTAGGGGGTGTCGCTCTTTCGAGTATTTTTTGAAAGCTTCGGTAACGTCTACGCCGGATTTAGATTTAAGGGGAATGGCCCAAGTGAACTTGGACATGACGTTAATGTAGGTTAGTAGGTAGTTAAACCCTTTATTTAGGTTAGCGTAAGGTATCATTTTGACCAAGTCAGCCTGCCATAGATCGTTCAGGCTCAGTACAATCACTTTCCGTCTCGGAAAATTTTTTCGCGTTGGGGGTGACAAGTTCTTTTACGAGTTGATCCATTTTTTTTATTTCCCATTCCGAACCTTAGTTTTGTTTTCATGATTTTCTTAACGATCGAAGCAGCTAGCTTTTCCTTCCACGCCAGATAAGATCATCTCACTCTTTGAGCTTTGGAAATGAGGACTTCATCGGCGGCGTGGCGATCCTTTTAAGTCCGAGCTCTTGGAGTAAGCGATATCATGTTCTTTGCACACTTCATCTAGTTTATTAATTCCCGGATCTCCTCGAGCTAATCTTTTTTCCAGTTCCCGGACCGTAGTATTGGTAGCCCGGTAAATGCATTTCGAGAGGTAACTTATCCGTGAGTTTAAGATTCCTTTCCCAGACTTTATAAAGGAAGCTCTTTTCGTCCTGCACACCTCGCAAAATAACAACCTGCATCTGCCTGTTATTTTTTTGCGGTGATAATAACGGACGGCTCGGACCCGTAAGAAGTTCGATGTTTACATTTGACGCAGTACCTCATCTTGATATTTTTTGATTCCATGGTTCTTTGTTTTATATACGATTTTTTTTTTAACTTAAACCTAAATTTTGATAAGCTACCCTTTTTTCCCAAGCAGTTACGATTTGTCTTTGCTGCATTTCCGATAAAATTTCGACCATCTCGTTTCTATGCCCGTCGTGTCCGGCCAAAGCAGATTTATACAAAAGCCTGAGTCTATTTATCAAGTCGATAGGATCGTCGTAATATTTGCAATCGACTCTGCTCGAGTTCGAGTAACTCGCTTTTTTTTACCATGCCCGTCCCCTTTTTCTTCGATTTCATGTCTTCCCAAATCTGAGCGATAAGACTTGTACTTGGTGCTACAATTAGATTTGGGTTTACGAGTATTTGGGTCGTTGTTGTGATAAATAGCGTTAGTATTTTTTAAGATGGCCGCGTAGGCTGCTTTAACTTCCGGCACGAGGGAGGTTTCTTTTTTAAGTCTTTAAAAACTTTAAAAATTCAAATGAGTCTCCCCACGTCCCCCTGCGTCTCCCCATGTATTGCTCCTTCTCAACCACTAGGTCATTCTCAACAATTTTAACAATTTATTACCAAAAGTCAGCTCACCTTTTTTCCTGTCATACTGTAACCCGAAAACTGGGTCTGTATCCTTGGAATTTTCGAAAAATTTGATCAAATATTTAGCAGTTTCTCCAATATTCTGGCCAGGTAACAAAATATCGAGGGACCTTAGAGTGACTATGTTGGGGAGTTCCGGCGGGGTAGTAATGCATCTAGCTTGCACCGCGGAATATGAAAGGGTGAATTTAGGACCGGTGCTCGTAGTTGCGTATTCGGTTTTGGACTCAAAAGGAATTCGCATTACAGGAGCTTCAGCCAGACTTGAATGTTCGGCGAGACTGAAATCGAGAGGGGTCGACAAGGTTTTCTGACTAAAAGTAATTACAGGGGACGGGGATAAGCCCAATGATTCGTAGTCAACCTTGTCACTTTCTTCCTCTTCTTCGCGCAATCAAGCGTCCCTCCAGTGGCGAGTGGAAAATGTGCAAGATTGTATGTATATGTGTGCGTGTTAAATGCTAGAGTGCTAGAGTGTTTTGAATCGGGGTAGTTTGTGTGGCTAGTGTTTTTAATCGGCATAGTTTGTGTGGCTGCACCGAGGACCGGTCTCGCTTTCCGAGTGCTTACTACAGGTTTTAAAAATTATTCTAGCAATTCATCTTGCTCTCACCCAACGTCGATTTAAAAACTTTTTAGGTAAACATCTTTTGAATTTTCTCGTTTTGTCTCCATTCTTTTGTTTAATAGGCAAAAACGAACGTTTATATCTCCCCTCGTTTAACGTTTTGTTAATCGATAACAACCCTTAAGGCTTTTTCCAAAAATTTTGGCACAACGTTTTAAAGTCCGAAAATTCCATGTCGGGGCCAATGTGATTTTCGTAAACGTGTTTTAAATTTAACTCCTCCACAGGAAAAAAGGATTAATAAATTTGCTTACTAAATACGGATGCAAACCTATTTACGTTGCCTTTTGGACTTGTACGTCAGACTGCCTGAGCGGGGAATCGAAAACCACAACCTTTAAAATCAAAGGCAAAGGTCCTACTGCTGAACCAGACTGACACGGCCAAAAGGAAACGTCCATATGCAGCATTTAAACACGCACACATATACATAACAAACTTGCACATTTTCCACTTGCCACTGGAGGGACGCTTGATTGCACGTCACTCACCAATGAAACCGAGGGAACACACTCTAAGCGTGAAATAATGGGATGTCAAAGTACAAATTATTTGACCCATTATTTCATTACCCCTGTTACCCTTCTTGCAAAAAGGTGAACGAAGGTAACTGAGACAAACCACTGTCTTAGAACTTGGGTGTACGAGAACATTCACAAAACTACATTCACAAAACTAAATGGAAACTTGACAAAGACTTTATGGGATAAAAAACGTTAAAAAAATGTGTAAATAAAAAAAGCTATGGAAACTACGACTTTTTTGTGCCTAAGAAAGAACCTAAAAACCATCCATTCTACCCACGAATATTATGTTTAATTATAGGCCCCACGAATTGCGGAAAAACTCACCTATTGTTTAATTTCTTCTGTAACGAAAGATGGCTCGACCACGACCGGTTATTTATTTACAGTAAAACTTGATGTCAAAGTACAAAGCTTTGCAGTCTATATTTGGTGAAATTGAGGAAAACATTGGACGGAATGTCGCTTTTTTTACGATTCTCAAACTGATTTAATTTCACCCGAAGAACTGGACCCAAACTTTTGAAACCTGGTTGTTTTTGACGATTGCCTTTTAAACAAAAAAACATCGAACGTTACTTCGCTGTTTTTTTATAGCAGTCAGTCCTACACGAGAATTCCAAAACAATTAGAGACAACACAAATTTATTAAACACACGCTTCTAGTGTGTTCCCTCCGTTTCACTGGTGATGCGCTATCAAGCGTCCCTCCAGTGGCGAGTGGAAAATGTGTAAGTTTGTATGTATATGTGTTCGTGTTAAATGCTACCTATGGACGCGTTTCCATTTGGCTGTGTCAGTCTGGCTCAGCGATAGGACCTTGGCCTTGGGTTCGATTCCCTGCTCAGGCAGTCTGACGTATAAGTCCAAAAGGCAACGTAAATAGGTTTGCATCCGTATTTAGTTAACCAATTTCGAGCCCATTGGCTTTCCGTCCCGTTTAATAAATTTGTGTTGTCTCTAATTGTTTTGGAATTCTCGTGTAGGACTGACTGCTATAAAAAAACAGCGAAGTAACGTTCGATGTTTTTTTGTTTAAAAGGCAATCGTCAAAAACAACCAGGTTTCAAAAGTTTGGGTCTAGTTCTTCGGGTGAAATTAAATCAGTTTAAGAATCGTAAAAAAAGCGACATTCCGTCCAATGTTTTCCTCAATTTCACCAAATATAGACTGCAAAGCTTTGTACTTTGACATCAAGTTTTACTGTAAATAACCGGTCGTGGTCGAGCCATCTTTCGTTAAAGAAGAAATTAAACAATAGGTGAGTTTTTCCGCAATTCGTGGGGCCTATAATTAAACATAATATTCGTGGGTAGAATGGATGGTTTTTAGGTTCTTTCTTGGCACAAAAAAGTCGTAGTTTCCATAGCTTTTTTTATTTACACATTTTTTTAACGTTTTTTATCCCATAAAGTCTTTGTCAAGTTTCCATTTAGTTTTGTGAATGTAGTTTTGTGAATGTTCTCGTACACCCAAGTTCTAAGACAGTGGTTTGTCTCCGTTACCTTCGTTCACCTTTTTGCAAGAAGGGTAACAGGGGTAAGCGCGTGCATAGAATTGGAATAATTGAACATAGTCAAAGACAGGGGTTTTTGCTCATCATACTCGATGTCTAGTTTTTTACAGATGTACCGTTTTAAGATTTTTCAAGTTTTTTTGAGTTTCCGGGTCGCTTGGTGAAATCCCAACTTTTATATTTCAATTATTCGTCTGAAACGGGAGTCCCTAGACCCTTTAAATCTTGAAACTGAATGAAGGGAGACAAGGAATACTTCTACGCCGTTGTTGATCTTTGTACCATTGTCTTTCTTGACTTTCAGCAATTTGTACCATTCTTAACTTTCAGCAAGTTTTTTTTGCAAGAGATTGGAAAAATTCGTTTGTCAGGATGGTGGAGACATTTTGAGGTTAATTATTTATTTTGAGGTTCTTCCTTTTATTATATACGAGAAATTTTAAAAATAAGCCTCGTCGGTACATTAAAAAATAAATTTATCATATTTAAAAAAAAAAGGATGTCAATAAATTTGGTCAAGTATTAAAAAGGATGGGGGGGAAGGGGGTGAAGTGATGGGAGTCGGTCTGAGAGGACAGCCAGGACTAGGATACGTTTTAACCCCCGAAAACAACTACGATATGCAACTCAAGCGTGTAACTAAAGTAGGAGCTGCTATCGAACCTGAAGATGTCGTAAATTATTCTCAGATCGGTACGCTGGCAAGGGACGTTCAGAAACTTACAAACCGACTTGCCTCCTGCCAGTACTCTTCTCTCCGAAGAGTTTGCTTCTGCCATTTCTAGCATCGAAAAAAATACGTTGTACTTAGATGAGGCTGACGGGAATTTTTATGCGAAGAAGCAAATTAAGGACATAGCTTTTCCCCGGCACGCTGCTGACGCGGCAACAAAAGTGTATGTTGACAGGAATTGTTTACTGCAGGACGACCAGAAAGTGTACTTCAACGCAATGCACAAGCCGATCAGAAATCTAACCGATCCTACTTTGCCGAGCGATGCTGCTACTAAGGTATTCGTCGACAGCAATTGCTTGTTACAAGACGACCGGAAAGAGCACTTTAATGCCGTGAACAAACTGATTAGAAATCTAAATGAACCAACTTTGCCGAGTGACGCGGCTACGAAGAAATTTGTGCATGAAAACAGTTTCATGCTGATCAGTTTCAGCATGAACAGTCCATTGGAAAAAGCGAGTGATTGGTTCGTTAATTCCGATAGAGCTTCGTATGTACAAGTTCAGGTTTAATTCATAAAGTGATTTTATACCGCAGCGATCCGAGCGTTGCACTAGCTGCTAAATGTAAAATAGGAACGAGAGCCCTTTACATTACGAAACTAAAGAACGAGCATTCAATAGCTACCGTTTTCGAAATTCCTTACGTAATAAAAAAAAATTTGCCCATCGCAGTAGAGGCATTAGAAGAGTTTCACGCAGGTGATGTTTATTTCCAGTTAGATTTGCACGTAAAGTTTTCAATAGATGACTCATCTCATCCTATCTAAAACAGCTTCGTAATTACGAGCCTTAGAGAAGGCACTTAGGAAAAATAAGCAAGTGACCGCACCAAATCTGGTCAAAGTTTTGTACGCGTTCGTAATTGTATTTGATTCCTGGCCCCAAGTAGTTAGCTATGGCCCGGGGAGGACCCATGTTGCCAAAACTATCGAAATAACATGGTTCGCCCGAAACGGTGGAATAGGCAACCCAATGACTTCCGTCTCCGTCGTGGAAATATTTCCAAGTTTATTCCGTTTTCGCTAGTAGGCCTAAGTTTTAAAGGAAGCGTGTCTTCACTAAAAGTACCTTACATTTTGGAATTTTCATCACTCAGCCAATCCGTTTAAATCAAAAGTTCGTTAAAGGTTGGTTGTTAAAGTCGATTAAACCCTGTGTGGTCTTATGTAAAGACCCCTGCCACAGGTCACTTTTTTGCTTTGTTTTTTGTTAAATTTTTTATTCTTTGAGCCGGAACCTTCCACTTGCTTGTGATGTCGCACGAGTTCTGCTAGAATTTTTGCATCGTTCTGCGCCTTTTTTACGGCAGATACCACTCCGGCAGTCCCTCCCGCCATCCCTCCAATACCGGCTAAAATCGGTCTTAACAATGCTAACGGCAAAAAGCGGTATTTCTTTTTTTGCGATCTTGTTTTGAGTGCCATATCTTTTTTATTATTATCGTTATTATTTAATAAACAACTTTGACAAGCCGACGTACTCTCCAGTAGCATAATTTGCGTTCAAATCGAGAAACTGATAGCTTTCTGAATTCTGCGTCTGTGTCTTGCAGACTGCAGTGATCGAACACGTCCGGGTTTTTAACTAAAAGGTCCTGCCTGTTAGTTTGAAAAGCTAGAACTATCCACCTAGGTTTTTCAACCGCGGAAGTTGTCAGCACGCGCCTGGTAAAGCTGGTATTTGAGGGAGCACGCAGCTATCGTAATGCCAATGCCTTAATCCTAAATCAACAGTTGCTCCGTGGTCGATGAGATTGTAGAGTTTAAGTTTCTGCTCGTCCGAGGCAGTGACATGTGGAACGATCCAGCTGATGCTATTTAGAACGATTTTGCCATTGGCCACTGCCGCTCCTTTGAAGATAGCGTCGTGTCGCTCGCACTCATGAGTGTGAGCACGTGTTTAGTTCCGTAGATTAGCTTATCGTAATTTTCGAAAAATCCCATGACGTGTTTCAACGGGATGGCGAAGGTAAAGCTTCCCTTGGGAGTTGTTTCAACGATGATGGACGCGTGCCGCTGTTTGTATCCCAAGTTGTTGGTTACTTCGGCATCGACTCAAGCCGCATTGTCCAGCGCCCAGCACTGTCCGAGCAGAGCTGGTTGCTCCGCCAAACCGCAAGTGAGCAGTTCGTTCATCAGAGTACCAAACCCCCGGATAATTTAATTCGTCGACTTGTTTATCACCTAGATGGTATTTGGTATTAGAAAACAGGAACATGGGAGCGTTATTAAAAAGACTAGCTACGTCAGCGTCCACGTAAGCAGAGTCATCGTACTTCAACAGCCGCCCTTTAATCAGGAGGTAACTATTGGCAACGTGCAGAAATAAATCTTGGTTTTCGACGTGTATGCGGATTTCTGAATTTACGTTGAGATTAGTGCCTACAATTGGCTTGTATTCGTGGTACGTGTAAGACACGACCGATGAATCGTACACCAAAGGTTCGTTGATTTTTAAGGAATCTTCTACGCTCATTTTCTTGGTGTTATGAATTTGATGAAAGATGTTTCTAACTTTCTATGTGTCAAACCGTTTTTTTTATTAGTTAAAATAAAGTCCTTTCCATTTTTTTCCAAACATGAGCATTTTTATCCTTTTTTTTTTATTTAACTCGTAGATCTCGAATGAAGACGCACCGAATGAGCGTCTCACCATTTAAATCCAACGGCTCATTGGTCTGCAAAGTGAACCAAACTCTTATATTTCTGATTAATTTGGTAGTCACCGGGAGGTAAATTAAATTATGAGGGGACTCGTAGATTTTGAAACCGGGCAGAGAATTGGGATAAAAGGAGTATAAAGTGGTCTGAGTATCATTTAAGTAACGATGGGCACGAAAATTGTATTGACGCTCATAATGTTGACAGTATTTTGATTTTCTCGACTTCTAAAATAGTTACCAGAGTCTAACTCGTGTCACCAGAAAAGGATAAGCCGTAGTTCGAATTGGTAATTATCAAGTCTGTTCTCAAAGTGTTTATTTGGAAGAATCGTAATGGCATCCTTGCTGTGTCCATTTGCATCTATCGCCGACTTAAGAAATTTATTCAAATCTTCTGATTTTGTCCCCGGGGTTACTAACACTTAGTGCCAGGAAGCCCCAGCATCGGTCATGTATGAATTTCGTTATTTTTTAAGGTGATGTTGCGTATGCTGTTGTACGTGTCTAAATTAAGCAGAGCCAATTCGTAATTTTTTCTGAGTCCAAATAAATAGGAGTTTAGATTAATTCTCAAGTCGAGTCTTTGCCAGAGAATAAAAATGTGAAAGCTCGGAGCACTCGCACGACCCCCTCCAGTTTTGGGAACCCCCAAAATGTCGCTCATTCGTCATTTTTACACTTCGAAACATTTTAGAGTTATCACGATGTGAAAGCTCAAAGAGCATTCGAACAACCCATTTGAGACCCCCAAAATGTTGCCAATTCGTCATTTTTACTCTTTGAAGCGCTGGAGAGCCTTCACAATGCGAAAGCTCATGGAGCACTCGTAACTTTCACGTGCCCTTCACGTTCAGAGGTGGAAACTAAGTTAGCAATGAGACTTCATGTAGCAAAAGAACATTTTTTGGTAGCAAAAGGACACCCGCGGTAGCAAAAGGCATTTTCCATGGGTGACCTCGACCCACTTGGACCTAGACCCGGTGACCCATCTTGGCTATGACCGTACTTCCAGGATGTAAAAAAAAGAATTTTACCTCCCTCCTCCAGATCGACGAAATCTAAAAAAGGTAGCAAAAGGCACTTTCCCCACCCTCCTTCAGATTGACAACCTTGACCCGGTTTGATCTTGGCCCACCCTCCTCACAAACTTGATCCGCTTTGACCTTGACCCACCCTCCTCCAGATGGACGGAAACTAAAAGGTAGCAAAAGACCTCAAAATGGTAGCAAAAAGATCCAGACCCGCTTGACCTGCTTTGACCTTGACCCACCCTCCTCCAGATCGACGAAAACGAAAAAAAAGTAGCAAAAGGCACTTTCTACCCTCCTCCAGATTGACGACCTTGACCTGGGGGGGGGGGGGGGGATGTCTCTCCTCATATCGCAAATCTCCACTACTTGCATCGTTTAGATCAAAAACTCGTAAGCCTAATAAACCTACGAAGCCGATTGTTATTCCTGCTCACGCCAATCACAGGAGACGAGCTTGAACGACTTATGCCTTGTCAGAGCCTTCAAGATTCTATTTACAGCACGTGAGCTAAGAGCCATCTTCACCTCTTGGGCCTTCCACAAGAGCAACTGCATTACCGAGATTCTGCAAGCTGCATCATGGAGAAATTGATTCACATCACACTACTTCAGGGACATGACCACCCGCGCAGATGTACTGCCAGAAGTGTTGTCCAGAACACTAATAAAGAAATAAAACGGCCCTTTTCTGGGCACCAATTCAAAGAGATCTGGAACCAATGTTCGAATTTTAGTTTTCATTTTGTACCCACAGCCATTTTGATGACGTCTTCCGTAAATGGTAAATTTCTAGGTAATGTATATTCTCGTAGCATTAGAAATGAGAACGAGTGAATTACTAGCCAGCGGCTAATTTTTTCTATTACATAAACAAAAATACATTACCTGTACCCACCTTACTTTCCCTCTTGAGCCACCACCTTGGAGACATATTGAGAGAAATAAGATGTTTGCATGCCTTTAATCGTTTATTTACACGTATGGAGGGAAGTAGTGCTCATGCACACTAGCTAGAGGGGGTAAAAAGCTTTTAAGAATAAAAATGCTAAATTTACAGATAAGGTATAGTTTCGTTTATGCAATAGAAACAATTAGCCGGCAATGCTTATTTTTATTTGGTGTAACAGAAGCAAGCACCTTTGAAGGTTCACTGTACAGCATCCACTAGATGCAACTGATAGTGAAATGAGTAACAATTATTTGATCTGAAATTTAAAACAATAAACTGGCCACATTTATGGAGTGGTTAAAATTGCATTAACCACTCCATTCATGGTTATTGACGACACCTGCGTCTCGTCCTCCCGAACCGCAGGTCCGTGCGCACCCTGTGAGCGGCGCTATACCAAAATAACCATGCAACGGCATCGAGCTAAAAAATGGTTTAAGAAGTGATCAGGTATGAAATGCCAGTTGTCCGCTTGAAGTTGCTGAAGGGGAAATGAGTAATATTCGAAGCAAAATCTTAACATTTAAACTGTCAAAGGGACATGTCACAAAGTCTACTTGCATTTTCGAGGATTACTTCGTTTCTTCTAACCCCCAAAGCTACCATGCAATCGATTTACCAGTCTTACTACTGGGTTGCGACCACTGATCTATACACCTTGTTTCTTACTCCCTCAACCAGTGTGGCCTGTTGCTTGTCAATCGTGCAGGTTCCACTGAATCTAGCCACCGTAGCCGGTCTTTAATATTGCCGTTTACCTGGTAAACCCCAATATTTAATGACCAGCTATTGCTTGTTCCACATTATGTATGCAGGAAACTGGACTGTATGACCCCACGTTTCCTTTCACTAAGAGTGAAAAACGTGTAAATATCACATTCGTAGACTCTAAACAGTGTAGAGTTTACAAGTGTAATATCCACATGTTTTTGCACTCGTATTGCAAGGAAATGTGGCGTTATACAGTAAGTTTCCTGCAAACATTATGGATAAAAACTATAGACTTCGAGTGAACATAAATATTTTGCCATCTAATGGCCACGCTGGCCTTTCTTCCTTGCGTAATTATTTTTTAGTTTAGATCCTTTATGCTAAGCGCACGAGTACAACTATCACTTTCTCCGTACTTTCTGGGCATAGAGGAAGAGAAACTCAAAACTAATTTCCCCCTCTCCCTGCGTACTACTGGCTCCTTACCATAGGGCTTACAGCTTTGCATGGTTGATGAAATTACCAAATTCTGATCGGATCAGACAGGTGGTGACAAAATCAGAAGCTTACATTTTGTTGTGGAGTACAATGTTTTAATTGCAGGGTGGTCATGCAAAAGTTGCATATTTGATAAGTCATTCTTTAGATCCAAGTTTTTAGTTGTGACATGCCTCTGAACGACCCTTAAAATTATTTCGAAGCGTTCATGTGAATAGAGCAAAGAGCTGATGTGGTTATTGGCTCCAGGAAATGTTTGAAAGTGCTGATGCGTGATCGCATTTTTATTTTTAGACAATATCATAAAAAACGTTTCATGCACTGAGAAAAAAAACCATGTGTGCGCTCCCGAGAACCACTTAAATAATTTTTAGCAGCCTAAAAGCCTTCATCGAATGCACTATCTCCCTCGAAGCCTTTCACCGAAAGGAAGCTTTCATCGAAAGCAAGCCTGCATCGAATGCACTACCTCCCTCGAAGCCTTTCACCGAAAGCACAGCCATCACCGAAAGGAAGCTTTCACCGAAAGCATTCCGACTTCCTTTCACCGAAAGCATTCCGAC
>JAHWFP010178221.1:0-36828 GCA_023313725.1 Lithobius niger | reverse complement strand
TCCCGGTGGGCTGTTCCTCTTTTAACGCCCCTTCCTCCGCGTTAGGGACGTTTGGTTGCACAGGTTTGTCTTCGTCATGTCAAGCTACAAACCCACTCCGCTGGTCGGCCCGGATACAGGTAATGTCCGTGTTCCCTTTGCACCGCCACGATGTGTGACCTATCCTGTTCTTGTGTAACAAAACACCATCCGCTAGCTCAACATGAGGCGCGTCATTTTCTCTCCGGCTGTTCCTGCTCCTCCGCCTCCTGAGACGGACTCTCCGCATCCGCACCTCCAGGCCATGTTTCGCCTGCCGTTCTATCCTCAGTCACCTACTCCGCCTCCAGTCCCGTCGGCTTCTGTCCTGCCGGCAGCACCCTTTCCCCGTGTTCCTCTTGCTCCGCCACGATTTGAAACCTATCGTGGTCCTGTGTAACAGGGGCACCATCTGCCGCTTGTATAAGACACTTGGCATCTGTGATGCCCTGTCATTCGACAGGCAATTGTTGAGTTGGAATAATACTGCCACCACTCCGGCGTGTGTTTGCTCGACGTAGCCGGAGAAATGCCGTCTGTTTCCTTTCAAAGTGCGGTGTGCATTGAGACAAACCCAACACAGACTTAGGTTAAAAGACAGTAGATTTATCGTAACTAGCATACGGATATTTACAAAAGAGGATACATAGTGCATGGCAGCACTTCAGCACAATTTCCAAGTGAAATACAACTATAATACGAGAGAGTTCGACTTTTTATAGAGAGTTGGAGGATTCAGACTGCCCTTTTTAAGCCAATCAGTTCATGACACTCTTGGCCAGTAAAAATCGTGTTTGCAAAATAAAGAATACTGGTTAGTATTTTCCCGAAAGTCACTCTTTTGGTTGATTTTCACTACAGGCAGTCCTGGCCAATCACAGCTCGTGGCACTAACTCCTACCAAAGTCAAATTTCGCGCCGACTCGCAGCTTTCCCTCCTTCCGGTTTTTGGAGATGCGCTGGCAACTCTCGTCCCATGTGTTTGCACTGCACTGCTTGCTTCAGGCAAGATTTCAAATTCATTTAGGCACAGCATTGCAGGGCAGCATCACGTCGGCACTCATGCATCAAATGTTTCACTTTCAAATGTTCAGTGGGCGCTTGGCTCACTACTGCATTACTAAAGAGTATAATTATAATGATATAATTCTTTACATCTCCCCCCTTGGGGAAAAATTGGTTTGGGGCCAGTTCTTTACTGCCTCAAAACAATTTCTGCTGCACATAATCCACATCAAGCACTGCACAAGCACTGTCACAACAATCACTTTAGAGTTCAGACACACTTCTATGTATTACTTAAGTGGCATAAACATATAAGCTACTACAAAAAAAAACTGGTAGGCTTACAAAGTAACTCAGTTTGCATCTTAAAGTCTACTTAACGCATCTGCATTTGTATTGTCCTTCCCTGCTTTATGCGTTACCACAAAGTTATAATCTTGTAACTTAATGGACCATCGTAATAGCCTATTGTTATTAGGGCTCAGCTGATTCATCCAAACTAGCGGATTATGATCAGTTATTACCGTAAATTGAGACCCACCATACAGATATGGTATTAATTTCGTCACCGCCCACACAATGCAAAGTGCCTCCTTTTCAATAGCACTATATGCCCGCTCTGCATTATTCAACTTCCTGGAAAGAAAGATAACTGGATGCTCTTTCCGTACATCATTAACTTGAGCAAGAATCGCTCCTAAACCTGCGTCACACTGGACCAGGTACGGTTTTGTATAATCTGGAGCTGCAAGAACAGGTTGTTTGCACATCAACTCTTTCATTAACTTTAAGGAAACTTCACATTCCTGGCTCCATTTTACTTGATTTGGCTCACCTTTTCTTAACTTATCAGTAAACGGTGCAGTCAACGAAGCAAAATTAGGCAAATACATCCTGTAATACCCCACGAGTCCGAGCAATTAAGATTTCTTTCTTTGTAATAGGCCTATCTAGGTTTTGGATAGCCTCAGTCTTAATGTCAGAAGGACTTCTAAAACCACCCCCAACTTTATGTCCTAGGTACGTAGCATTTCCTACTGCAATTTTGACACTTTTTTGAATTTATGGTGAGTCCGGCTCTCTTTACTGCCATTAAAAACTTCAAAGTATGCTCAAGATGTTGTTCCCAAGCATGTGATCTCACAGCCACATCATCCTGGAATGGTTTGGCAAATTCTCTGCATTCAGCCAATGCCTTTTCCATGACTCTTTGGAAATAAAAGCTAGCATTGCGTGCTCCCATGTTCATAACATTGAATTCAAATTTGCCAAGATGAGTAATAATTGCAGTTAGTCACTTAGCACGCTCAGTGTTTGGTAACTGCCAATATCCCCTAACAAAATCAAACGTAGATATGAATTTTGTTGCAGCTGCATCTTCAACATATTCCTCAATGTTAGGCAGTGGATACTCTTTGGGTTTAGTTATTTCATTAAGGAACCTATAATCTGCAACAGGCCTAGGGTCCTTTCCTTCTTCAGTTACAATATGAATAGGCGAGCCGTATTCACTATCACTAGGCTCAATTAATCCTAACCCTATTAAATGGTCAATTTCAGTCTCAATTAATTTTTGTTGCCAATAGGGGACTCGCCTCTTCTTACAACTGATAATTTTATCTTCTGTGACTTCAATGTCAAACTTGCCTAAGTTAGTCCTACCTGGCTTTAATGAAAAAACACCTGGTACCTGATCGTATACAGCTTTAAGTTGTTTTAACTGTGTGGAGGACAAATCACCGATACTTTCGGCCATATTAAACACTCGTTCAGTTGTAAGGTTATCACTGTTTCTAGTCCCTTCCCAACACAGTAGTTCACTATCAATAACCTCACATGCTAAATTCATAGTATCAATACATTCTTGATATTGTTTTAGTAGGTTTACGTGGTACACTTTGTCTTTTTTTCCAGTAGGGGTTCCAACTAAGTTTACTTCACTAAGCCTTTTCTTGATAATCTTGGGACCCTCCCAAAAGACATCTAGCTTATTTCTACTCGTTTTGAGAACAAGGACCCTATCTCCTTCAGAAAACAATCTTTCTGTAGCATTTCTGTCATAGTACATCTTATTAACTCCCTGTGCCTCAATAACACGGGTTGTAGCTATATCTCTGATCTGTTCAAACTTATTGAGTAAATTTGTGACATGCTCAACAACAGTAGAATGCACCTGCCCATCTAATCAAGAATCTTTTACCAACTGCAAAGGAGCCATAAACTAACTCGGAAGGTGTGAAGCCTGTCGTGTCATTTGGACAGGTACGTATTGCAAAAACTGCTGCAGGTACACATCTTTCCCAATCATGTTGGTTCTCATAGCACAATGTACGGAGAATACTTTTGTAAGTTTTGTGGAAACGTTCCACTGAGTTTGACTAAGGATGTGTTATAGAACTATGCAGAATGTGAATACCACATTTAAAAAAAAATGTGTTGTATGTATTGAAGTATTTTTGTATCTGAACTGACAACACATTTTTTTATCACTCTGCAGTTCCCTCAGATATCCTATCCTTGAGAATACACAAACCGGGCACAACATTGTTAGCAAATACTTATAGCCTCGTTTGCTAGTTGGCAAAGGACCCACTAAATCAATTTGCCTGCGAAATGGCTGTCATAACTGGAACCCTTTGCATAGGAGCCTTCCGTTTATCAGGTTCCTTCTTAGCCCTCTGACAGGTGTCACACTGTCCCACAAATACATTTACATTAACTTGGGCCAATAAAATAATTTTAGCAACCTACGTTTTGTTTTCTTTCTGCCTAGGTGACCTGCCCATGCATTACTGTGTCCTAGCTTTGAACTAGCATTACAGCCTGACCGATTTTAGCATTTACCAAAAATATCATTTCAAGCTGTCCAGTGGAGCTCAAGAATTTAAAATATAGTCACTTATCTCAGAAAAGTATGCTTTAAATGGTGATGCATTTAGAAATTTTTTTACACGAATTAGTACTGGCACAGTAAGCAGCGAAACACTGTTGACAAACTCACAAAAACGCAAAAGTTCAACATTGTTGGCCGCCATTTTGTATTCAGCTAAGCAAGGCACCTATACAACTTCCAACAAACACCATTTCACACAGCTCAGACTAGTCAGTGCTGCCATCTAACGACTGATATGTGCACTAAAAACATTACCTAACAACATTGCGTGAAGAACGATGGACGTACTGGTACGTTGACTTTAGCATGCACCCCCAAACATTCAGGACGTACTGGTACGTCCATAGGCAGCTGTGCAAAAGTTCAAAGGACGTACTAGTACGTCCATAGGCGTTAAAGTGTTAATAACTTTTTTTTTAAGAGTTTTGGGTATAACTACTTTTTTCCTCATTCCTTTTCAAAAAATCTGGTACCTTCAGGGTCCCTTCTATCTTTAGCCTTAAAACAATTTTCCAGACTTGTCTTCCTTACTAACCTTAAGTAAGTTAGATAACTCGTCACTAACTGGAGACAGCCTGCTCAGGTTTCCCTTTAGCCTCATTAACCTTCCCGTTTGTCATTCTACCCTTACATTTAGATTTGTCAACTTCAGCTGCCTTGGTATCTGCACTCCCGAGACCCTGCTTATCTTGAGCCTTTATGCCATCCACCATTTTGTCCCCTTTGCAAAAATTATTCTCATTAATTTTTCGGGCTTGGTCGGGCTCTGGTGATTGCAATTATGCTATCTATACTTGGATTTTGCAACTAACTTTTCTCTAGAATCCAACCCCAAGAGAGCTTGATACTGGTCAGGAAATCTATTTGCCACACCTGCCTTAGTCGTGACTACCCCATAGGGTGTTTTCAAAGTTACTTTAGCTACAGGGAGAGATCTAGGTTCATCCAACAACACACTATCCAATAAGACAATTTCCCCAGTATAATCTTCTGGCTTAACTAGTTTAGAGCTTACTACATCTCGGCTCGCTCCACTGTCTCTCAAAAAAGCACACTCATTATCGTTTACATGGCCCACAAAGATTTTCTTTTCAAAAAGACGCTCAACCTCATTAGGCCTAACCATACACAAATTAGCTGGATCAGTTTGGTTATTAGGACGTTTGTCCTGGAGATGGTCTGGAGAATTACACAGGAAACACGTTTTAGGTGGCTTAAAATTATATTTTTCCTTCTGTAACCTTGTCTTGTTCTATTAATTTACTTTCACCTTCGGGAGATTCTACCCCCTTTTTTTGGCAAATTAATTTTAGTTCCATTTGGGTTTACATTTTGATCCCTATGCTCAAATAGCCTACCTCCTCCTTTCTTACTAGGGTCCTTGGTTCTATTTTTCCCATCCCACGAGCAATTGACCATTCATCAGCCACTGCAGCTGCCTTTTTCCCATGAATTTTTAGATCTAAAATCCACACTTCATTTGGGAGAGTTTCTAAAAACTGGTCTAAAACCATTAATTCTGTAACCTGCTCAAATGTAGTTACATTTTCAGACTTAAGCCATTCCAAATAACTGGCATTTAGGTCATATGAGTTTTGTTTTTGTTTTTTTAATGTTCTAAATCTGCTTTTAGAGCTTCTGGATTTAGCTGGAAACAGCCAACAATGCCGTTTTAACTGCATCTTAATTATCAAAGTCCTCCTCACTAAGCCTAGTCACAACAGCAGCAACATTAGGGGAAAGAAACTATTAATAAATTTACAGTATACTGGTCCTGTGGTACGTTCAGGTTTCTACATACCCGTTCAAATCCAGACAAAAACAGCAAAATAGAATCCGAATCCCTAAATTTTGGTGGTAACATTTTATCCATTTGAATTTTTTCATGATTGGACGAGCCTCCAGCTCTTGCAGCAAATCTGGTCTGTTCCATCTCAAGCTTTTGCTTTTCTATGGCCAGACGTTCCCTTTCAATTTCAATTTTACTCAAGCTTTCACCTTTTTTCATTTAAAGCAAGAATTTCAGCAATCTCATGATCATCAAGTTCTCCCTTGTCAATTTCCACTTTAAGTTGTTTAAGTATATTTCTAGGAGTAGAAGTTGCATTAATTCCAATTTCTGAACAGAATGCCTTAAGGTATTCAATACTAAGTTGACTTATTGCTCCATCATTAATTTGATCAGTAAAATTCAAAATTAAGACAATTGAACTTAATTTTGCCTGATTTCACAAACCCAAATTAAGCACCCAATTTTCTTAATGCACAGGAGTAGGGCTTAAACGTATGAATACACTCTGATCCAGGACTTCAGTAGTTAATACACCACAAAGTCTCCTAAAGTTACTCAAAAATTTCCCTCTGAATAATTATTTTAACCTTACACAAAAATATTGTGGGACAAATTTTTTTTAAACTCTATGCACACAAAAAAAATTTGGCTGTGAAATCTTAATTTTTTGGCATTACTAGAAAAAAAATCTACACCAAATTTAAATGCCCTATGTCTATGCCACTTAGAGACAAATATAGAAGCATATTTCTTTTTCTCACCTAACTGCAGCAGATTCAGCCAACTAGCCAGCATTCACTGTTGTGCGTGGGTCCATGAAGTGCCTTTTCACAAATGGTCGTCCTGGGTTCAGAATTCACTTGAATTTTCTAACCTGCTAACCAAGCATATCTCCGTTCTCTCCCGCAATAGACAAACGCCGGCCGTCCTGAGTGCTTGGAAATCTGCTCCTTTTTTCTCTCTGCATCGGCGTCAGGTTTTCCCGCCCGCTGGTTTCTGGGCTGCTTGGCACTCGACCGTACTTCGTGACCTTGACCGGGTGGAGTCGTTGTTGCTTGCCGCTGTCCACAGCTCACTCCCTCGGGAAAAGGCGGCCCAGTTTCTTGTAAACACAGCGTCCGTACGTGGCCTTTTGGTCGGCGAAGATCGTGGTTTTAAACTGTCCGTGCTTCTGCGTTGTCCTGACAGTAGATCGACATCGCACCGCTTGCCGCCATTTGTGATGCCCTGCCATTCGACAGGCAATTATTGAGTTGGAATAATACTGCCACCACTCCGGCGTGTGTTTGCTCGACGTAGCCGGAGAAACGCGTCTGCTTCCTTTCAAAGGGCGGTGTGCATTGAGACAAACCCAACACAGACTTTGGTTAAAAGACAGTAGATTTATTGTAACTAGCACGGATATTTACAAAAGAGGATACATAGTGCATAGCAGCACTACAGCACAATTTCCAAGTGAAATACAACTATAATACGAGAGAGTTCGACTTTTATAGCGTTGGA
Source organism: Lithobius niger (assembly GCA_023313725.1). Classification (NCBI taxonomy): domain Eukaryota; kingdom Metazoa; phylum Arthropoda; class Chilopoda; order Lithobiomorpha; family Lithobiidae; genus Lithobius; species Lithobius niger. The sequence goes on along the minus strand of JAHWFP010178221.1, from coordinate 29,617 downwards.
GGATTCAGACTGCCCTTTTTAAGCCAATCAGTTCATGACACTCTTGGCCAGTAAAAATCGTGTTTGCAAAATAAAGAATCCTGGTTGGTATTTTGCCGAAAGTCACTCTTTTGGTTGGTGATTTTCACTACAGGCAGTCCTGGCCAATCACAGCTCGTGGCACTAACTCCTACCAAAGTCAAATTTCGCGCCGACTCGCAGCTTTCCCTCCTTCCGGTTTTTTGGAGATGCGCTGGCAACTCTCGTCCCATGTGTTTGCACTGCACTGCTTGCCTCAGGCAAGATTTCAAATTCATTAAGGCACAGCATTGCAGGGCAGCATCACGACGGCACTCTTGTATCAAATGTTTCACACTTTCAAATGTTCAGTGGGCGCTTGGCTCGCCACTGCATTACTAAAGAGTATAATTATAATGATATAATTCTTTACACATCTCCTTTCCGCCTTCTCCTGCTCCACCTGTGGATTGCTCCGATTCCCCGTTTCCAGGCCAAGCTTCGTCTGCCACAGCTCCGTCATCCATCCCTCCACCGTTCCCGTCCGCTTCTGGTTTGCATGTAGCACTAACCTAGGATCTTCATTAACAAGTTAAAAGATACAGGGAGTATGGATTTTCATTCGCCTGCTGTTGCCCTTCGCCGAAGGCTTCCCGGCTGCTGCTCCTCCTTCCGTGCCATAGTAGCCGACCTACCAGACCCACGCAGCTACATAAAAATAGCATTCCTTAACCTCATCTCTCCCACCAGGATCCGAGTCGCCACCGTTCCCCTCAGTCTCCGTTCTACGGGCAGCGTTAACCCGAGGATTACAACTGTCAGTACGGGATATGGAAAGGGTCGACTTTGACATCCGTTTCGTCCTCTCAATCGCGGAAAGCTTTGCGTCCAAACTGTCCTCTCTCTGTACCGCTACAGCAGAACTGCCGTTGCTCCGAGAAGCGTTTGCCTCGACGAAGGCTGTCCAGGAAGAAAATGCGTTCCTCCAAGCCACCAATGTAGCATTTTCAAATAAACTGGAGCAGCTTAGCCGTCGACCACCGTTCATTGCATGTAAACTATGCGCTTCTCAAAGCAAATCGGCTTTGGACTCCCATCCTCGCTGCCATGGCAGGCATTATATTGTGAGAAATCTCACACGCGATGTCTCCATAATGTCCCATCCTCCGCAACGATCCGGTCACCAACGATTCCGCCAAGTCAACAAGTAGAAAAACCATCCCCCACAGTCTCGGAACTCCATCGGGATGCTCCGTCACCACTGCCATCCCCCTTCTGCGATCCGTCAGCGACAGCACAACGATCCTTCACTCTGCCTGGTGATCCACCAATTATGGGTTCCCTTTCTCTCCTTTCGACCTGGACAGATGCGGCCTCCTGCCACCTTCAAGGGGTACTCGGTATGGCAGTATGACTGTGCTCCGACGTTCGTCCCTGTCTTTCATGGGAGCACTGCTCACTCCCACCACCCCCTCCCGTGAGCCTCCCTGCTCCCCGTGCGAGCCAAGTGAGTGGGGCTGGGATTCCGGGTTCTTCACTGAAAACACCGATAATATCTACCTTTTACTAACAACAATAACTTTTTCGATCAGGACCGCGAGGGTCATATTCCAATGCTCTTCCTCTTAAAGGCCGTCAGACTATGCACCCTCACATGTGAACATTAAAAAAAAAAAACTTCATTACGAACTTCCACAATTAACCACTCCAGGGTCCCCGGCATCCATCACTACAACCTGCTAGTGCCAACAATACCTTCGAATCAACTTTCATCCCTGACATAAGGTAAGCAGGTTTCAAACTCCCGCAGCTTGATTGAGGGATCGCACATCCCACTCTCTCATCAATTGGGAGCAACCATGCAGACAATTACCTCATGACCCAGAGATGGATCGTTGCTCCCGTACTGCGTTAAATTGGAAGAATGGTTGGGGATTCTAGGTTGTCTTCACCGGAACTTAATCCTTGGGGCCGCCGGCCGCCGGCTCGTAATACGGGTGCCTCGAACCTAGCCCTCCTCGTATCAGACGCTCGTGGTGAGGACACCTCAACACCACCGAAGAAAAAACCTGAGGGCAGAATTCGTCCACACCAGAAGAACATCGTCTTTATGGCGATCTCGATTTAAAAATGTAAATATTGTATATTGTTCCCTTAGGCATAAAGCCGAAACACCACCAGATTAGTTCTGTTTTAGATGTAAAACACGCAATATTTTTTATTTGTAACAGGTGACGACTATGTTTATTCGTGAAAAATGTCCGACGTTCAAACCACTTGTCTGCCTCTGCAAACAACTTTTAAAAACTTACCTAACCTGCGTTATAGCATATTTAACTAGCTGGTATATTTAATCTTTTGATTTTTGCACTTAATGCACTTTGGTAAACTTAACTTCTTGCCATGAACCCTACCGGAGCTCAACCTTTTATGTTTGTTTATTTTTACGGACCCAGTGTTTGCTTTTGTTTATTTTTTATATCATCTCCATCCAAACTCCGACCATAGCAAACCTCTAAAAACGAAAACAAACTAGCTTTCCTTCGATAAAATCATGCCTTGTATATAGCAGTTTCATTCCCAAAGTCAAATAATTCTGGGCTAACACTTCGCTCCCCCCCCCCTCCTTCAATAGTTGTGATACATAACATCGTAGTTTATTTCTATAGGCCTAAATTGCACTTCCCTTGCACTTCCAAAGCCAGGCGGCTAACGTTTCCAAGTCGGCAATTCCCTTTGTCAATGCAGCCTCACCAATTCCCTTCCAATCAGCTCAGCTACCCTGCCCGTCCGCACCGTGATGCCAACTTGCCGCCAACTAGTGACAGCTTGGCCGGTTTTGGTCAGTCTCTCCTCCTCCAAGTGTCCACCTCTACCCCACACCCCCTCTCCGTCGCTCTCCTACAGGTCCGCGCTAACCCTCTACCTGCCTGCCCAGCAGAAGGCATAAAAACCCAGACACAGTAGAGTTTCGTTAGCACAGCTCAGGATTCTCAAAGCTAGAGGTCGCTACGCCGGTCGGGAGTGGAGATGCCGCGGTCCGATTGTTGCCATGCCGGGCAAAGGTAGTTGGTTCGTATGTAACTTAGCTTAACTTAGAAGTTTATTTTTTGGACTTACACGTCAAAATTTATAGTCTAATTTAACCTAAACCTTGTAGCTTTGAATGTAACTTTATGGTGCGTTAAGCCAAACGGCATTTTCGGACGTTAATGGCCATAACTTAAGGGTTCACGGTCCCTTAGTAAAAACCAGCTTTATTTTTAACGTTTCTTTAAACGCAGTTTAATGTAAACAAGGACGGTTTGATCTTCGTGGGGATCCATTAATTATTTGCTCCCCAGACGGACTTTGCTCAGAAGTAGCTGAGGCTTTTATAATTTAAGGAGTTGACTTATCAACAGCAACTCTAGAAGGTTTAATGCTTTGCTGTAACACGTAGAAACATAACTGTAAAACAGGTCTACTATTATAAGGCAGCCGAGGCTGTTTGTAATTTAGAGGGCTCTTTTGCAAAATCCTCGTTGCCTACAACTCACTGTTTCTAATTTGAAATTGTTTTTGTTTGAACTAAATCCAAGTTCACGTGTGCGAATTTAATGTGAAATTCATGAACTGTTTTTAACCTAAAAACCAAGTTGTAAATTTACCAAATGTAAAGTGCGGTCATTTTAACATATTTGTTAAACCAGGAGTTTTAAACGTCCGACGGTTTATTCGTTCGTTGTTCGCTAGAAGTTAGTATTTAGGATAATTCTCTTCAAAACTAGCCACCCCACCTTGGTTGCAGCGTTACCCACTATTTATTCACTAGTTAGGTCTTAGATTAGGACTTCAATGCTCCATTCCCTACATCGGGACAGTAGCAGTTGTGCTGTTTAACCCAAAAAAGTACGCGAAAACAACACAGAGTGAAAGCTAGTCAGATCCAGTTACACCAGGCGACCGGCGATGATACAAGCACCTACTCCGTCGTAGCATCCGCCGTTACACTGCTATAAAATAGGTAATGTAGATCGTCGGCTATAAAAAGACTGCACTTAATTGATTTTAGTTTTTATTGCCTATACGAAAATGTTACATACAACCTGCCCAGCCTCCCCTCCATAAAACTAGGTTCTGGAATTAAAGGTTCCGGAATGGCATGCGCAGTATTACGAGCCTGGCAGGGAAGACAACTTTCTAGGGGAAAATACTCAAAGGGGGGAAACTGCTATAAAATAGGTAATGTAGGCAATAAAAACTTAAAACCAACCAGGTGCAGGCCCTGGTATTGTGGCCTTTTTGTAGCATTATGAGTGTTACGGAAAATCGGTCCCCCCTATGTTCCTTGAGTCTGACTTGGGAGTTGGCAGAAAGTTTCTTTCTCGTATAGCCTACTGCTGTGCAATTCACGCACGGGACACAGTATATTACTTTGCTCTGTGATGGATGTTAGCAGGAGGGAGCCACAAGCTGTCAAAGACTTAGTTTGGGCCGAGCTACGAAAAAAAAACCCTGCGACAGCCACTTCGAAAAAATGGCTGAGATGGAGGAAGGGATGGGTGGGGGATTCATAGGTCTTGGAGTGGGTTTAGTTTTGCTCCTGGTCTGGTAGTGGTGGTGAGGTGGGGGAGGTTGGGAAGGGGTAGGAAGAGGGACGGAAGGAGGGGCTGGGTTTGGTGGATCTGTCCGAAGCCCTGTTTGTGAAGCACTTTATGGATTCCTTCACACTTCCCGGGTAAGTATGTTATGTAGGGTGCTGGTCTGTCTCAGTGGATTGGGTTGCCCTTTAAAGTCTCATTCGCGCTCTATGCCATGACCTTTTGGTCTCAACGTTAATCATCCTGGCTGAATGAATGTTCAACAATGCGAGATCATTTCAGGAAGACTCGAGGGGTGAACGCTCTATAACGCTGTATAATAATAAACAAAAAACGGAACGTTAAATGTTAGAGTAAGGGTCTAAAAGTCAAAACCTAGAAGGAACATGGACAAGCTTCGACAGTCAGGTCTAGGTGTAAAATTTTGTCGGTAAGAGGCTGGTAAGCATTAGACCCTTACTATCCGGTGGCTAGCTTAGTTCTAGTCTGTTCGGACAGAACATGTGTATGAACGGTTGTAGCAGGTTTTCTTTCTTAGATAATTTTCTTGCGAAGTTTCGCATTTTGTCTTTGGATGCTTTATAGAATTTTTGATTATCGTTCGTACATTATGGTAGAGGATAACCAATAATGCTCTCTGCTGCGAATATGCTGTCATGTTACTAAATCGAAAAAAATTTTCAACCTAAAGCAAAGCAGGAAACGCATCTCCACTAACACTGGACTTGCTTAATGATTTATCAAGCCAATTTTGTAAATCCAACTTTGTAAATTTAATTCTAGCCTATTCGGGCGGCAAGTGTGTTTGTACGGATTTAGATTTTAGTGCTTAAAGAACTTTCTTTAAAGCTACCTTTATACTAATTTCATAGATTTTAAGGTAACTAATGACAACCAATAATCTAGACACACGCTAGTGTGTCGCCACCAAGTAACAGTAGATCATCCCATTGTAGACATCCGATTGTTAAAAATTGATTGTTAATGATAAAAGGCGGCTCACTAGCAGACATGTCTGTTAACTGTAAGCAACTGAAAGCATATTTTGGCATGTTGAGGATAAATCCCAATGCAACAGAAATGTTTCAAATTGTGGAAAATGTAAGGGGAAGGGTCAGAGATTAAGAAAAACTAAAATTTAAAGGATGAGTGTCCACCAATCGTAGAGAAAAAGATGCGTCAATAACGTTGTTTTTATGTTACTGTCTAGCTAGCTAGCTAGCTGTCTAGCTAGCTGACTAGCTAATAAGATTTTTCCCATGTTAAATCCCATAGACTTTTTGCTCATGGCTAGCGCAAAATTCCGAAGGGCTACGTACCTGAAGTTTTGCACACGGATGCATGGTGATCTGAGGATGGTCCTTTTGTTGGTGTAGGGGTTGTAGGGGTCAGGACAAATGCGTGGGAGGTTTTGAAATTTGCCAAGTTGCAACCAAAGATTTTAAGCAACAATGGCTTGAACAATCAAGACTGGTCCTTAGATTTATTGTAAAAGCCTGGACGAACTAAAAACTTAACTGTAACAAGGACAAAATAAAGAAACATTAACGTTGCCGTGGATTGCATAAGAAAGGGATGCACGTTAGATGATGGTTACGCAACAATACGAGCATACACGAGCTAATGGGTTTTTTGTTAATAACCCCCCCAAAAAAATGCTTCGCGTTCTGCTGTTTAGTAACAGACCTTCGGAGGTTTCTGCATGACTAAATGTGAACGAAATCTTGAAATATTAAGGGGAAGTTGCAGGGATAAACAAAAACACTGAAAGGGATGCGCTGATTAAGTGAGCAAAGCGAACGAAATCAGCGATTGCTAGTCAGTGTGTGCAAAAATTATATTGAAGCACCCTAAACAGACGGTGTAACCTTATGTACGTTCAGTCCTATGAAAGTTGTGATATCCACCCAAAACCAAAACTGGTAGAAAAACCCGCCAAGTTTCCAAAAACGTTCGGCCTTTGAAGGTAGTGATATCATTCCACCAGGAAAAGGCCGCCAAAGTTTATCCTATTAGCCAAGTTAATCGCACCGAATAATACTTTGGATGTTAAATGAAAACTTGACGATTGCTACCGCTAGTAGTAATCTTCTAGTTTTCATTTAACTTTAGAACTATTAGTATGTGCGATTAACTTGGCTAATAGGATTAACCTTGGCGGCCTTTCCCTGGTAGAATATCACTATCTTCAAAGGCCGACCGTTCTTAAAAACTTGGCGGGTTTTGCTACCAGTTTTGGTTTTGGGTGGATCCTCTTTACTGTGTATGTTCTGTCATGTTACCAAACCGAAAAATAAACTTTTCAACATACAGCAAAGCAGGAAACGTACACCATACTACCACTGGACCATCACGTGAGTCTAGGAGGATTTACAGTTTTTCGTCAAAATGTATTTACTGCTTTCCTATTAAGGACGAGAGCTGGCCACCGGGTAGTAAGGGTCTAATGCTTACCAGCCTCTTATTGACAAAATTTTACACCTAGACCCTGACTGTCAAAGCTTGTCCGTGTTCCTTCTAGGTTTTGACTTTTAGACCCTTACTCTTAACATTTAACGTTCCGTTTTTTGTTTATTAATACCTGTTACTTTTGGAATTGTACCTAAACTATAAAACAGTGCAGCTGACGGTAGGATACTGCCTGCACCGAGAAGAATGCATTATACACCCACTTTAGAGTTTGAGTACAACTTCCTTTTCAATTTTTCTTGGGTTATTCATTGTTTCAACTGTTAATATTGTCTTCATTCTAAATTTTTCATTCTAAATTTGAAGGAAATTGGACGATACTAAGCATCATTTAAAAGTGGTCACCAAATTTCAAGATTGTGGCCATTAGAGATTACTAGTAACGATGGCACGTTCACTTTCACGTTGTATCAACTGTATAGTCTTCGTCCTAAATTTGAAGGAAATGGGACAATATGCATAATTTCAAAATGGATCACCAATTTCACGACGATGGCCATTAGATATTATTACTGACGATGGCATATTCACTGTTTCACTTGGTATCAACTATTTCGTCTCTGGTCTAAATTTGAAGGAAATCAACGATAATGTGCATAATTTCATAATGGCCCTGATTTCAAGATGGCGGCCATTACAGTGTAACTGCGACTATGGTGCATTTGTTTCATTTGATATCAACTAATAGCTACTTCGTCATGTGCAAAATCCAAAAGAAATCGGAATTTCCCAATGGCAGTAAATTCATCTGGAGATAAGGATTATCCATATACATCTAACAGTGGGTAATTATGCACGCTACGGTGTAGGGTCCGAATCTGCACTTAATGTGAGGGAAAAAAATAGTAGCGAGCAAAACTACACCCCCCCCCCCCCCAAAAAAAAGAAAAAAACTTTATCATCTGTTTCCGTATTAAAAAAAAAACAATTCCCTCTGCCCCCCGCCCAACCCCCACCAAAAAAAAAGGACCCATTTCGTTAAATATTTCTTTACTTAGTAGTTCCATTTTCCAGTTCCATGTTTAATATTAACGCTGGCGATTATTATCAACTAAGCTGACGACCCAGTTTGGGTTTGTGCTACCTAAAAAAAACACACCTAATAGCTTGCTCGACTTTGTGCAAATTCTGAAGGAAATATTTTCCCCGTGCCAGACGTAGGTAAGAAAGAGTATATTCATCCGGAGATAAGACTCCTATCTACACCGAACAGTGGAACCAATTATACATGCTACGGTGTAGGATTCGTATCTACACAGAATGTGAGGTACCATTCCTACACGGAACATTACGAATTGCTCCTGCACAGAACGCTACCTTAGTACGAATATCCGTTAACAGCAGGAATTGTGAGCGTACCGAACAGTATCCAAGAATACAGCAGGAATGTTATCTACGACGCCATAAGTGAGTGTTCACAAATTACGGAACATTTTTTGACCATTGTTTGACCATTTCCACCTGAATATACGTAACATTTTCTAACCCTCTTCCCCCCCCCCCATCCCATCGCCCTCCAGTTGTATAGGTTTTTTTTATTGAATTCGTTTTTATGAGCAGTCGTAATACCTAAGGGAGTAATGACCAGATGTTTGTAAAAAAAAAAAATATTTTTTAAACAGTTAAGTTAAAAGAATGTAGATTAGTGTGTTACTTATAACTTCATCATACTCACCCTCCCCCATCGTAACAGATGGTAACACATTTGCTGAACTCCTCCTCCAGGCGTTATGTAATTTGTGAACGCTCCCTATTGTCCGTTGGGAGAATTTCGTTACAGTAAAGTGAATTTGTTTTTTAATCAGCAGAAAAGCATTGTTGATGCGTGATGGCTTTTTTCTAAATAACTACTTCAGTTAAACTAAAAATAACCTTGAAAAGGCACATGTTCACATATGAAGCTATGATTTGAGCCTATTCCCATGATTTTTGGTGTTTGACCCTGTAGAGAGGACAGACGAAAGCATCCCCAGAACAACAACAAGAAGCAGAACAAGAAGTTGTCTATTTGGTCCCACTCTGGATCTCGGATTTGGCTGGTCCGAATTTCACAATTTTTGGACTGTAGAGAGGCCTTGACTAGTCGAGGCTGGATTCCAAATTTGGTTTTAAAATGTATACTTTTGACGGCGTTATAAGCTCTCAAAGGTAAGAGTTTAACACAGACCCTAGGCTGACCCTTACTAACACTGGCTGTGTTAATGAATTACTCTTCCCGTGTACGATGGCTTTTGTACGGTGAAAACGAGATCTTAACGTTCTTCCTGGTAAACAGCACGTCTAGGAACTTTTTCTGCCTCATTGGTGAATTTGAGCGATTCATTCCAGGAGTTAACGTGCTTCCAAGATGGTCGGTTCACGTCTTCGAGGGAAGTGGTGAAAATATCAATTGCATCGCCTGCATTTCTCAATCATTTCGTGCATAAATTATAGTGAGCTCTGCTAATGCTGGTGTGTAGGAGTAACCCATAGTTCCTGTAATTTGCCAGAACGTGTTTCGAATGCGACGTAAATAGAGCACAAGTTTCAGCAGCTCTTTCGAGTTCGACTTCTTTTTTATTGATCTTAACCTCTTGGCTGATATGATTACCCTCAGAGGAAATCCTGCCTTGTCTCCGATAGTGGTGTGAACTGACTGATTTTCCTTTGTGACTAGTGTTGGTGGCCTTGCATTAACCCGTAGGGACCCCGCACACTAAGCGCGACAAACCGCGCAACCAGGTCGCTGCGGCCAACCAGAATACTTGACGGTATATGTTGCACCACGCACTTTGCCGCCGCGGCCAACAAGAATACTTAACGGTATATGTGCACCATGCACTTGGCCGCAGCGGCCACTGGGATCCCAGGCGGCATGCAGGCGACCACAGGGTGACCATACTTGCTCTTGTGTTCATTTTTAACCACGTGTTCGAGAATTATCAATGGAAAACTGACATGGCCACGCGGCACGTCGCCGTGTTCTTTGGCTGCCACGACCCCTGGCTGCACGACCTGGCCGCCTGGTTTGTGGGGGGGCCCTTAAACTACAACGGGCAAACTGTTGCATGACGACATTGACGCTAGTTTTTTCCTCCGTTATTTTCTTTTGCTACTGGCCTTGTGTTGCCCCTAAAATGGCAGTTAGCTGTCACCACTCGCACCACTCGCCACGCTGTGTGGGCAGTCCTGCCCCTGGTTACGAACTATCCTGTCCAGACAGCAAATGAAGTATTTTTTCAATTAACAATTTTAATGGACCACGAAGCAGTGCTGTGGGTGGTGGTTTTTTGATAGCGTATTCATCATAAATAACCATCAAACACTATGCGTAAATGTTTACTGTGTTTACAATTAAGAATTTCAGCATTAATGAAAAAATTTGCTGCTATTGAGTTACTTTTTTATTACGAAGTCCCACAATTTAAAGTGGCACTATCAAGTAATCACTGAAAGCGATCGAAAATAACATAGCGCCATCAAGCGGTAGTGAAATTGTGATCAAGGTGAGAGACGGGAGCTGAAGAGACAAACGTCTCGGAGATGTCAAGCGACAGTCCGGCAAAAGAGAAAACAAGATGGCGGCGACGAAAGAAAAACGATCGAGAAGTTGACGCGACCATGTGGTCAGCTAGCTAGCTAGCAGCTAGCTTTTTTTTATAGGAGGGAGTGCGCCCATGCACATGTGCACTTACGTTACCAAGCTGGCTGGATCCAAACAAGTTAAAATCTCCAAGATAGAACAGCAAAGGAATTTCTTTTAACCTAACAAACTAACCACGACCTTAATTATTGACAGAAAATATGGTCCTCAGTGCACTTCCGTGCAAGCTATAAAGATTTACAGAGGACCATATTTTCTGTCAATAATTAAGGTCGTGGTTAGTTCCTTTGCTGTTCTATCTTGGAGATTTTAACTTGTTTGGATCCGGCCAGCTTGGTAACGTAAGTGCACATGTGCATGGGCGCACTCCCTCCTATAAAAAAAAGCTAGCTGCTAGCTAGCTAGCTGACCACATGGTCGCGTCAACTTCTCGATCGTTTTTCTTTCGTCGCCGCCATCTTGTTTTCTCTTTTGCCGGACTGTCGCTTGACATCTCCGAGACGTTTGTCTCTTCAGCTCCCGTCTCTCACCTTGATCTCATGGCTGATGTCTGATGTCATTTGCCCTGGCCTTCAAGACCTGCACCTCACGATTGCTGTCGTCTCTCCTCCTTGGGTCGCCTGCATCTTGACGTTCGGTCCCTTTTACTAGCGGGTTTTTCCCTTTCGCCCTGTCTACAGGCAAGCCACTGCCATTCATCTCTGCAGGCTTCGGCAGGCTTTCGTTCTTCACAAGCCTGCTAGGGGCCGCTCTGAGGCCTCTCTCTCGTCCTGGCCACTTGGATTTTTTTGTCATTTCACAAAAGACATTTGCTGACTTTCGTGTTTGCCCTCAACAGAGCTGACCTGGCTCTCTATGCGAGGATCAAGTTCTGTTTTGTTTTGTCGCAAAAGACTTTAGCAAACAAAACCCTAAACAGAGCCGACCGAGCTCTTTCGCTGAGCAACGTTCATGTTCTTTCATTTTGTCACGAAAGACATTGGCTGACCAACGTGCTCGCCTTCAATAGAGCCGGCGCTCTTCTTTCACGAAGAAAGGCTTGTGTTCTCGTTGCAATCCCGAATGACCCTTCCTGCTTTCATCAGTTGCTGTTTAGGGAGTTTCTTTTGCCTTCCATGAGGACTGATGCTTTTCTATGAAAAGCATACACCCACACCCACATATACACCCACATACACACCCACATTCCTGCTCAAGGCCACATACGCCAGACTGACTAGTATTTTCGCAATCTATAGAATGGGATATAACAAGAAACACAGCCTCGTGTCATCAGTCGGTTGGATCTTTCATCCAGCACCTTTCCGGTCGGGCCCACTAGGGTTCCCTTGGAGATGCAAGACAACGAAATCAGGAACATGGATAGCTTCCCCCCCCCCCCCCTTCCAGACAAGCAAGCCAAAGTTAACAAGGAAAATAATCTAGCGCCTACCCCCCCCCCCCCCCCCCATCAATACAAGAACACTAGTGCACTCCCGACAGCCTCCTCCACTCGGGCATTCTTTTTTGTGCCGGGTCGGCCAGAACTTAAGGTCATCCTTCATGATGCAAGTACCTCAGGCAACCTCCACTCGTCATGTGACCGCCTCAGCTCTTTCGCTCCACCATGACAGACTGAATTATCATCTAGGCCGACCTTTTCAGCCTTAATTCAGGGTCTTTTCTCGAGAAGCAAGCACCTCCAGCAGCATTCACTCGTCACTGACTGCCTCAGCATTCGCTCCGCCATGACCGGCCCATTCGTTTAACCAAGCAATCCAGCAATCACGGTTAGTTCTGTAGAAGCAAGCACCGGAGGTGGCTTCAGCGCATCACGTGACCGCACCTGTGTAAGAAGCGTAAGCAATGATCAAACGCAAGCTATTATATCACTCCCCAAGTGGAAGCACAAACATTCACCTGACTCGCCGCTCGACCTATCGCCTCACTCCCCGCCGCATCCCTCGGTTCCAACTGGCAACTCCCTATTTTCGCCCAACCAAGCCCACCAACTGTTTGCCCAGGCGGGCTTTCCACCACAAGCAAAGACAGCCCAGACCTCTGGCATCAACCACTCCTTCGGCAGTCCCACACCATCGATGGAATCATGGCCACAACACAAGCAAGTCGGAAAGCATTCTCGTTCGTTCGTCTGCCTTCCACTCCGGCCTTGACGCACCATCGCCCGCCGCCAGGCTGACTTGAAAACGACCTTGGAAAAAAAAGTCCCTTTCACCAGTCTCCTCTCAACCTCCCCAACACAGTGGAAGACAGTCCCAAATTTCCTTCTCCACAGGCCAGCCTTTCCGAAGCCTGTCAACTGGATTCAACTTCGACCTGTATGTCCGTGACTTCAAACATTGGGCCGCCTTCGGCCAATCGACCACACAGCCCACAAAACATCAGCACCATTCCATAATCCGAGGGCATCACCGCTGAGGCGAAAATAGATTTTGAAAAAAAAACCCGTGCATGAATTCACCTAGGTATCGACCGTAACAGAAAAATACCGATCCGATACAGATTTTTCCCTCACACGCCGATCCGATACAGATACACCGATACCGATTAAAAAAAAAAAAAGCCAGAAAGGTCAGAAAGTCAAACTCTTATTTCATCATTATTAAACTGGTGTGCAAGAAAAGTAAATTTCTAATTTTTTTTTATCAGTGGTGTCAGATCTGCAGGGGTACCTTCGACTATTAAAAAAACCCAACACACTGCAGATAGGCCTAATCCCATGAAGCCACCCTGAATCTGGCAATGCATGTGCGTTAATACACTAAGCTGCTGTGCAGATGAGGACATGGGATACAAGCGATACAGATCCAATACTGATACACAAATCTAGTAAATACCGATACCGATATAATATCGGTCTATCCCTAAATTACCGCATTGGCTCAATTCCAGCAATGAAACCCGCTGTCGGACCTGCTGTTCTTATTTTCGCTTTGGTCACCATGCCACGAGCCAAGAGCACACCTCGGGAACCGGGGACCGCTCTTCCCCTCCGGTTCCAGTCCCCGATGCCTCTTCAGTTGACCCACCTCTTCCCGTTTTCTCCACACTTTCGGTGGCCTGCACCCTGTTCCCAAATCTCGACGACTCGGTCTCCGTTGCAAGGATTCACGAAGTTTCAGTTGCCTCCGGTGGCCCACCGTCTCGTCACGCCCATTTCGACGATACTTTTGCCATGGTACCAGATCCGTCTGAAATCCCTCTACCACAACTTCTTAAGACCATCAAGAACATCATTCCTGATTGCTTTTTGTGTAAGCCATCCACAGACGAACTGGAACCGAGCAAAAACGAGGCTTATCTACAGGCTTCGGATTTGGTCTGCGCGATCGTCTCCCGCGACAACAACCAATTCTCGGTCAATCAACCACCTTGCTGACCGGTGGTTACCCGTTAAGAAACGGATCTCTTCTAGAACTCTGCCACCACGTGCCGGCCGGTTGTGAAAATGTGTCTTTTTGTCCCAAATCGGAATTCCTCACGGCCGACTTAAAAATGAATTTTGGTTCATCTCTCTTCCTCCCTCGTCGAGTGACGATTCCAGCGTCGGTCCTTAGGGACAGCAACCGCCTCCTGCATCTCGGTCTGCGAGCTGCATCCCAAGCCGACGTTTTAAACACTGTAGCCAATGCTTTGTGCGAAAAACTCTATGGCTCTACCACCAGACCACACTAGGGATGTGGCCCTACTCATCAGCCAGGTCTTCCCGCAAGGCATGTTTTGCGACTATAACTCCATGAACTGGTTTACTCGCGCACTCTTCAACTTGACTTTTAATTCGAGAAGCGGTCCTTAACACTGCTTCGAATCTACATGATTCCACCAGGCATATCCTACGCAATCAGCCTCTACATGAATCAGATACTCTTTTCCGTTGTCTCGTGCCGAAACTAGCCCCTCACTTGGATATTACCTGCAAGCCCAAGCCACGGCCAAAGACCGTTCACCGCGATTACGATAACTGGGGGACCTCAGTCTCTGTCCATACTGAAGATTATTATCACTCCTCCCCAAGACAGGATTGTCGGCTCTTTCCTTCCAGGAAAGTGGGACGCGGGCGCGGACGCCCTCATGGCCGCAGCGCAACCCCAGGTAGACGATACCGCCGTGCCTCTCCCGGTTCGAAGCGACGACCGAGGAGTCACCATTGACGATTACTCTTTAAGACCCCCTGGTGGGCGGTCGGCTACAACACTAACTACCAGCCTGGCAATCGATAACTCAGGATTCTGTGGTGCTCAACATTGTTTCTGCCGGTTATCAACCAACATAGTTAAATCAACCTCCGTTACGGTCCCCTCCTTGGACATTGACTCCAACTCCGACTCTCACTGCCGAAGTTCTCGACCTCCTTGCAAAGCATGTTATTCTTGTTGCTCCCATCTGGAGCAACCAGGGTTCTATGCCACATTTTTCTTTGCCTTTGTTCGACCGAGTCCGGGTAAATACCCGACCCGGCACCGGGTAATACCGATACCGATATATCAGTCTATCCCTAAATTCACCGCATTGGCTCAATTCCAGCAGTGAGACCGCTGCTGGACCTGCTGTTCTCATCTTCGCTTCGGTCACCATGCCACACGTCAAGAGCACACCTCGGGAACCGGTGGACCTGTCTTCCCCTCCGGTCCCCGGTCCCTGATGCCTCTTCAGTTGACCCACCTCTACCCGTCTTCTCCACACTTTCGGTGGCCTGCCCCCTGTTCCCAAGTCTCGACGACTCGGGACTTCTGCGACCGTCATGCCATCTCCCGGCAGGATCTCTGCCATACTACTTCGGATCCACAACTTTTTGCGACAACCGTCTTATTCCCGCCACGATCTCTACTCTCTCCCCCCTACAACTACTTGCACGCAATAGATATTCATTAATGTGCACGGAAAAAATCGGATAAATTGCTTTAATAGTTTCGGAGAACCATTTTTTTTTTAAATTACGGCCTGTAAACGAACTAAAATTAAAAATCTCCGTGTTGAAAACGTGTCCGTAAGTCGGCGATAGTTACGCTAAAAACCGTTGTTCCCACCTGATAAGCGATAGTGTGAAGGTTTATATGCTCCTTTTCTATTTTAGTTGTTCATCGCAGCTACTGTTTTAATTTTTTAATGTTGTGAAACATCTTCCTCGTGATTTTCAACAACGAACTGAACATACGCGCTCACGTGAAATCCGAAGCGCGCCATGGCGG
This sequence comes from Lithobius niger, assembly GCA_023313725.1. Lineage (NCBI taxonomy): Eukaryota > Metazoa > Arthropoda > Chilopoda > Lithobiomorpha > Lithobiidae > Lithobius > Lithobius niger. The sequence goes on along the minus strand of JAHWFP010178221.1, from coordinate 13,796 downwards.
CCATTGTGAAATCGCCCGTCAGCCAATGAGAGCGTGCCAAATCGGTCACGTGGTGCCAACTGGCCAATGAGGAAACGCGATGTTCCGATTGTTTTGGAAAGGCAGCTCGAGATCGCCAGAAACAGGCTCTTACATTCCATCTGATTGGCCAATGCCAAACGGGCATCAAGGGCATCAAGAAACTGTTGAGAGGCCCGGATAGAGGGGAATTCCAGCTTTTCAATGAACCCAAGACGGCGGCGTTTTTGCAGCTTTTAGTGAGACTGAACTCAACTAAAGTGCAGAAATCGATGCACAACATTCTCATGTCGATATTCTGGCCGAAAGATATTCTGGCAGAAAATTGCTTTTTTTCGACCCGCACTTTCCCATAAAAGTTTAGACGTATATATATACTATCACCGATTGAAAGCGACGAATTCTGATATCAAGCGCTGTGTAGTACCATCTAGCTCTTGCTTGCACCAAGCGAAGGAATGCATAACGGCATTTCTTCTAACGAAACAAACATGCCATGACATCCTTAATTATTGAGTGAAAATTTGGTTCATCCTTGTGCACCTACGAGCAAGTTATAAAGGTTAACAACATCAATGTCGCTAGATGGTGCCACGGTATTTTCGTTCGCATTTCAATCGGTGATAGTGCCACTTTAAATGGTTAAAGCCAACAAAGGCCTATTGTGAGACAAAGTAACCAAAATGCATTTTATTTTTCATTTCACTTTATTATTTAAAAAAATTTGGAACAAAGAATTGCTGGTCAATTTAATTTTTGACTTCACTTTATTTAATAACGTAAAATTTATAATTAAAAAATTTGGAAGAAAGAATTACTGGTATTTTACAGTTTTTTAAAGTTGGTTTCGTCCTTTTTTTCACTATGTGCAATACAAAACTGGGCGAAAGCAAAAAAAAAAAAAAACGAAACCAAAGTAAAACAAAATGCACTACACTGTATTAGTATGGCAGAATAAAGAAAAATGTGTAATTGATGTATGCAGTTGTAACGGCAGACATACCAACAGGACACTACTAAAAAATCTGAATGCGTGGTGTACTGAAGAATATCTGGTATATTGCACATTATATTAAAAAAAAATTATCTCATAACTTTTGCTACTACGATACGGCAAATGAGCCAGAATATTGTGTGCGACGATGCAATCACTGGCCAGATTAGTTTTCATCGGATGCTGATATTGGTTTTCTTACAAAAAAACAAACGGGCATCGGTGGCCTGCCCCCTGTTCCCAAGTCTCGACGACTCGGGATGCCCGTTTGGCATTGGCCAATCAGTTGTTTTACAGTTTCCCGTTCCCTTTCTTCTTGTTCATCCGACTTTTACATTTTTTAAATCTTCGAACATATTTTCATTAAATTCAGCAGGTAATTTTTTTTTTTTTGGGGGTGGGGTAAAAGAAATCGTATTGCGCTGAGGGTACGTGAGGTTGATGACTTTAAATTTATTTTCACCTTTTAGGTGTATTAACAAAAGTTAAAATATTCACACGAAAATTGTGACAAATTCGACATTGAATATAACGCTACAATTTCATGCGGCCAATTTTTGTTAGGTTACTCAATACAAAGTACTTGTTTTACTAGCATTTTATAATTATCTTTATTATTATTATTTGTAATTTTAAATCTGTTGGTAAAACTAATATCGAACCAATAAAACTTGCGCGAGTCTTCCTGTTACGGATTTAAAAAAACAAAAACCAGGGCCAGGAGGAATATCCCGCTTTTCTCTCCCTGGCCAGTCCGCCACTGTAAAAATAGGACATCATTCGCTTTGTTCACCCTTTCAATAAGAAACAACACCACAAATAAGCGTAATAAAATACTGTAATATATCGCACCCGGAAAGCAGCGAGGCTATACGCGCCTCACACATTCAATGTACCGTCCAGATTCCACCGTAAAAATTCCGTGTACCATCCAGATTACCGCTAAAGGTAAGTGACGACTCACTTTGTATTGCAATTCGCGATAAGAGACGAGCCATCTCGATGTCCGTGCATAGTCTCTAACCGACCGCAATTTGAAGAGCTGACTTACCGAATTGCGCAGTTACAAGCCGCAATTTTTCGTATGAGTGCACACCTTTACGATGACATTTCGCTGACGTCATTCAGATTGTATACTATCGGGCGACTGTTTTTCACTTAGGACCTGTTTAGAGGTTATCATACTTCAAACGCCGTATGTATATTCTGTTGAGCATGTACTTGCGCACTGCAAGTGTCCCACCAACATACTTGAATTTCGCCGGATCAGAATTGAACAAATGTGCCTGGCTTTTGAGATGTCGCTGACTTAAAACGAGTACCCCCGTTTTTTGGCCACAACCGCATTAATTCGACGTGCGACACGTCGAATTGAAAAGCTGCATATTAAACATAAAGCAAAAATTGAAAATCTATGACCCGGTTTTACAACTCTGATTCGGCTCGGTGGGTATTCATAATTACTCAGACTCGGCTCGGACTCTGTTTTTTGTTACCCGGTCGATCCCTACTTTGTTTCAATCTTCGACCCTTAAATTAGTTTATCGACAGTCCTCATTTTCAAATAGAAACATTAGAATGGATTCACTCCTACCAGACGACTGGACGATTTCTACAGATCTTGCGGACGCATACCTTCACATTTCTCTTCATGCCAGTGTCCGGCACCATTTCGCTTTACTTACGACCACGTGATCTAACTAAGTTCCGTTGTATTCCTTTCGGACTCAACGTAGCTCCGCGAGTCTTCACGAGTCTTCACGACAGTTCTCAACCTGTCCTCACATACCTACACCAGCATCAAATTCGTGCAGATGCTTATCTCGACGATTGGCTTCTACCCCATCAAGATGTTTTCTGCACTGCTTAGGTTTCAGCATCAACCTACCAAAATCCGGTCTGTTCCCATCCCAGTCCTTCAATTTTTCGGAGCACGCTTCGATCTCTTCCTGCGGCCTTCATGCCATCTCCCGACAGGATCTCTGCCATACTACATCGGATCTACAACTTTTTGCGACAACCGTCTTATTCCCTCCACGATCTCTATCTCTCATCGGCACCCTGGACTCTTGCACTTTTTGTCCCTTACGGACGATGGATGGTATGCCCTATCATTTTCGCATCGACGAATGGCCCACGATGTCCTAGTCGCAACGTTCCCCGACTACGACATTCCCCTTTTCCACAGTCCATTGGTGGATGGACGTTTTCAATCTCACAGCTACCGTCCTACTTCACGAACCGGTCCCTCGCGTTCACCTTCTCACGGATGCCTCTCGCCAAGGGTGGGGAGCTCGTATAGGCGACCGTGTCACCGGCGGCACCTGGCCTCCGGGGACCATGGATCACATCAACCTTCTGGAGCTACGAGCTGTCCTCCTAGGCCTGCAGTTTTTTCGCCACACCATGTCCAACAACATAGTTACACATCGATAACACTAGTGCAGTAGCATATCTACAGAAGGGGAGTGGTACACAGTCGCAGTCCCTTCACGTCACCTCGCATATCTTTCATCTTTGCCGGTCGCTCAACAACGGTTCTTCTTTCTCTTCACATCGCAGTGTGATCGTGGACTCTCTCTCCCAGGTCTCCTCCTGCAGGGGATTGGACACTCCGGCCATCAGTATGTGAGCCCCTCCTCTTGCTTTGGGCACGACCAGTGCTCGACCTGTTCGCCATGAGGTACAATGCCAGACTTCCCACACTCCGGCCATCAGTATGTGAGCCCCTCCTCTTGCTTTGGGCACGACCAGTACTCGACCTGTTCGCCATGAGGTACAATGCCAGACTTCCCCAATTCGTCAGTCTGATTCCCGACGAACGCACCTGGGCTGTGGATACACTCTTCCTCAACTGGACGCATCTCTTCGGTTACCAGTTCCCTCTGATGAAGCTACTGTCCCCCGTCCTCCACAAGATATCACAGACACCCGGTCTGTTCATTGTCATGCCCCAAACTGGCCGTCGGCAACCTGGCTTCTCCTATCCTCCACGAATCACCGCGAGTTCTCCCGGTTTCTCCAACCTTCCTCTCGCAACAACTGGAAACTTTCATCAGCGCCCACAGTCACTCTGGTTACACGGGTGGCTTCTATCGTCGGACTGTTTAACAAGCCTCTCGCATCTCCTCGAGCAGTTAAGCATCTACCAACAAGTTCTACGACAGCCATTGGCGACAATGATTTCATTTGTGTCTCATACAAGTTAGTCCGATCAATCCCACTGTCCCTGAACTCCTGCGATTCTTAGACCATCTTTTTCAGAGCGTTCTTCGCAGTTCCACTATCATGGTCTTCCGGTCTGCCCTGAACACTGTTTTTCGAGCTGCGGGCAGTTTTTCTCTTCATGCGGCAACTGTTTCCATACTGAGACCTATCTCATTACTTCTCTCCTCTCTGCACCATACGAACCTGTCGTCTTTGCGTTAAGCCATCTCACTCGTAAGACCGTGTTCCTGGTTGCCCTCGCTGGTTGTCTTCGCTGCAGCATTATCTGCGACTCCTTTCGACTGCTTTTTCCTTGACGACCATTCTGGAGTTCTGGAGTAAGACGCAGAAACCTTCGGAGCGATCCAATTCTTTCATCATCCTTGCTCTCTCCACCATCTTAAGAAACGAACCAGAAAAATCCCTTAGCCCCATCCCTTCTTCCTTTATAACTAAACAGGGCGAGACAACCGCTAGAATGATTGCTACCTGGACTACAGGCCTACGACGACGTCGACATCACCTGCACTGCAGAAGGTATTCGAGTTACAGCTCAACGAATTACGGGCTCTTTCAGCCTCCTGGGCTCATCATAGTAACATTCCTATTTCTGATCTTGGAGAAATCCATCGGTCTTTACCTCTCACTACTTGGCGTCGGCTCATGCTGATGTTTTATACCGACTGGGTCTTTTCGTGGCAGCCAGACGTATTCTTTAATCCTCTTCACACACACAATTGACCCCGGGTATCCTGTTTCAATTATGGCGCGGTCATGTACTTTGCCCTTGGAGGGAGGCTGTTTCTTACTCGGGGGGGTGGAATGATGCTCTCGGAAGGAATCGTTAAGGGATCCAGCGTGCTACCTAAGGGGGCTCCATCATGTGGTGCCTGACGCCGTTGACGAGGTCTGTGGAATGCTAAAAATCAGGTAATGTATATTTTCAAGGCAAAGAAATATCAAAATACCAGGGGCACCTGGTTGATTTTTGTTTCTATTTATTGAAAATATACATTAAGTGATACATTCCCACCATCCTCCCCTCTGACGCCACAGGCACAATGTATAGAAGAACATGATGGACCGTCAACCAGGTGCACCTGGTATTAAGTTTTCAACATTTTTCTTCTGGAATCGCCACACCATTGGCTCGATCTCGGCAGCAACATTTTTTCAACACATTAAAAAAAAATACAAGGAACAACTTCGTCCACCACATCCAAGGTCATTCAAAAAAAAAACATGGGAACACGAATTTCAATCATCGGCCCAAATCCTGTGGCGAACCCCTCTTCCCCTCTAACAGAAGAGACTCCAGGGGACGCCAGCTTTGGAACCCTAGGGTTCTAGCCAAGTAGGTACCCGCCACCAATTTTGACAAAGTCTACCTGTAAATGCAAAATTTACAGGTAATGTATATTTTTGCTCGGCAATTAGAAGCCTAAATTTATCCCCCCCATCCCAGGAAGGGGTGGCTGAAATTTATTTGTTGCCTATGAAAATATAAGCTCACTGGGTTACCAAGCTGGCCGGATCTCCAAACAACTTAAAATCTCTAGGATAAAAGCATTACGAGAACGAAATGCATGCACAGTTTACAGGTAATGTATGTTTTCGTAGGCAATAGAAAAATGTCAGCCGGCCCGGGGGGGGGGGGGAGATGGCAAATTTTGTTTTTCTAGCCTGTTAAGTCCTTTCAATTTTGCTCAATATTAGTATAGCAAAACATCAGTCTCAATAACACTTAACCTCAGTTACGACTGGCATTACAGTTCTGAGTTAAGCAGACTTAGGGTTGAGCATAGTAGCTGTGCACAACGTTGTAATGTGCGAAAAATACGGAAATTTTAACGCAGATTAAGTAAGTTTTTACTATCCTAAAATACTTCAGGAATTCATGCTAAAATCGCTATTTTGTGCCTTTCCATACAGAGGGCACTGCCATCTTGTTTAGTCATTTCGCTTTTGAGACCTTATCGTAGGTTCTGCGAATGCGGGGAGGTGGGCGGGTTGTTCTTGAAGGTAAGTATTTAAGGATAGCAAAAACTAACTTTAATCTGCATTAAAATTTCCGTTTCTATATGCCATTGGGTATGAAATTCATTACCCGTAAATTTAGCATTCCTTTCCAGAATGCTTTCTTTTCCTAGAGGTTTTTAGTTCAGAACTATCCAGCTGCGTAACGCAAGTGCGCATGAGCAAGAACCTCTTCACAGCGATGGCAAGAACCAAAGGCTCACCGAGATGCTTCAACCAAGAAGACTTATCCTTCGCCTGCCAGCCCTCCGCCTGTTGATCCAGATGTTGACAGCCCATCGCTTTCGCCCTCAGCATCTCCTCTGGCACGGCTTCCTCTTATGGTCCACCGCATTCGCTGCTTGGCCGTACCCACCGGTCGCTGCTTCTACGTCCCCTGTCCTTTTGGCCAAACCACAAAGTCCTCATCCTCCCTTCACAAGGCCAAGAAATCAAAATCGAGGGACAAATCCACAAAAGCTAACTCGAAACGCCATCGCTCTACGATCAATGCGCGCCTCGACTTTTCGTCTACCTACGGCCCCACTGATCAGCATCTTTTCGTCTGTGAACAATCCTTCCTTCACAAGGCCAAGAACTCAAAATCGAGGGACAAATCCAAATCCACAAAAGCCAACTCAAACGCCATCGCTCTCCGATCAATGCCTCTTTTCGTCTGTGAAGTTCACACACTTTTGGATCGGGCCATACGTCATTTTCAATACAAGCAACATCTGCTCGCCCCACCTGCTTCGTCAACAGCCAACACTGGAATGGGTTACAGCCACTAATGCATCTTTTGGGAAACGACGTCGCCACTCCTCGTTCCAACGAATGCACCTTGTCTAATCCCTTCTTTCGTCGCCCATCGGCTTCTCCCTCCCAATCCCGTGGCCATCAAAGGAGTAGCATCGGCGGGCCTTCGCCAATCGCACCCTTCGGCCCCGGACACCGACAGTGATTTAACACAGCCTCCACACTCCCTGATCCGGGTGACGATTCTTGTCACGCCCATTTCGACGACTGCATTCGCGACGACGACGACACATTACCTGTTACCTGAACTAAGACCGTTAAGGACACTGTCCCAGACTGTTTTCTCAAACCATCCTCCGATTTGAATCCATCAAGAACAGGGACTTTGTCAAGAACAGGGACTTTGTCAACCGGATTCGGCTTTGGCTTACGTGACCGCAATCTCAAGGCGCCTTGCTGTCTTAGACCAATCAACCATCCTTCTCACTATGCTTTTATGCAAAGGTGAAACATTGGCACTAGACAAGGACCCCCTCCGCCTCGACCCGGCCGCAAAACTTAGTTCTTTCGGCCTATCTGCAACGGCTCCGCCAACTCCGAGTGCTTAACTGCCGAAGCGAATATGGATTTCTGAACAGAATTTCGAAGGTCAAAGTTCTCTGCTGTCTAAAAGACAAGATCCTTCGTCTCGGCCTTAGGGCCGCCTCACAGGCTGACAAGCGTTCGTCTGAATCCAGCTGCAGTGAAACCAAATGTCTATAATCATTGATCGACCAACTGTTCAAGAATGCATGCTTCACCACCTTTCACTCAATGGACTGGCTAACAAAGGCTCTCTTCAACTCCTCGTTTCTCCTTCGTGACATCGCTCTGAATTCGGCATCAAATCTCTACTCCACAAGACACGAATTACGCAATCAACCACTACACCGTAGCTCACACATTTAGACGTCTCATGAAAGCCAAAAGACATCAAGCTTAAGCAGCAGCCCAAAGCCCTTCCAAAGGCTCAACACTCTTTAAGTCATGTCAACAACCCAACAGGGAGAACTGGATACGGCAAAAAAACAGCTAAAACTACACAACGACACAAGTTCAAACTGGAATCACCTCAACGACAACCTGTCTTTTCGTGGCAGATCCTCGAACCGTGGAAGGGCAGATAGAAGAATTCGACCCCTGACCGCCGCAGTCATTACTCCTTCCCTGGTGCCAGACATAAACCTCACAGCGAGCAATGACGCGCCTCGCCTGTCGTCCCTACCTGTAAAAGGCCACCTTCGTCACGTTTTACTGGCATGGAAGAAGACAAATCTGCAAATTCTCAACATCAGCCTAGGCTTTCGCCCTACATTTTCAACCAAACCAACTTAAATCTCTCTGCCTTCTTGGGCTTGCCCAATCAGTTTCACCTCGCCTCTTGTCCGAATTCCAGGACCTCATCACGAAAGGCGTCATCTGCGAAAGCCCAAATCTCCTACACGTAGTTTGGTGCCTGCAAATCGTCTGCAAGAACTCTCACCACTGAACTCCCATAGTATAAAAATCGGCCATTTATTTATTATTATTTCTTTTGTGGTGGGGGGATGGCTTAGTAAAAGTGCATTTTTATTTAGGCTAAACTACGTATTATTTTATTTTTTTTCTGGCATTTTGGCTTTTGATGCCTGTATACCTTCAGTATTAATAAACATTTTCAGTGGTAAACACTAAACAGCTAGCATCAATTACCGATTTAAAATTTTTGACTAACTCCATGTATATTTGTAATTATTTTTCGATTATTCTTTTATAGTACAGGAGCTAGCTCATTGCACGTATGCACTTTTATGTACCCTCAGTTTGAATGCTGGGCATTATTACACACCTACAGGAGTGTTAACACAATAGATCACGTGGTCCAAATCATGGTCGTTTGGTGGCCATATTGGACGCCATATTGGGGACTATGCCCAATGGTATCTCCCTTACCGGTGATCCGATTTTAACTTTCTTATAGTACATTTTAATACGCATTTTTAGTACGTTAAATGCCCTACTACTTTTGCGGTATGACTTTTTTTGATAATCCCATTAGTTTTTGAGAAAAAGCAAGATTTTAATGAGTATTACGTGTTTCTTAAATAAATTCAAGAAAGCAAGAAAGATTCTATTAGAAACAGATCTGTACGGGAAAATTGTTGTTGATTAAATAAACTAGCTTACCCAAGCATGTCCCGTAATAGACATATTTTCCAATAGTGTCAGAAGGTTATTTATGGGGGATTTGCACTTCACCTTACTGTTCCAAATCCCGTTTTTTAAATTTAAAAATCACAGCACATAATTGTCAACCATATAAACCTTTACATCTTCTCCAAAAGAATTTTAGCAAAAACAGGGCCTAGGAAAATCTTCAGGTCGGATGCTCCTTTGCATTTGGAGGGGGGGGGGGGGGCAGATTTGATACAGTAAGGTTAAGTGCAAATCCCCTTATAAACTAAAGCGAATGGATCGAAACGAACAAGTTAACCAACAACAAAACAAAACCGCCAAACAAACCAACCAACAAACAAATCAATAAACAAACAAACATTTAACAAACCAACACAAACAAATAAAAAAAACGAATATACCAACAAACTAACAAACAAATCAACAAACAAACGATACACCAGGTACAGGCAGGTGTTTGAGAATGCATTGCGAGTGCATTGGCGACAAGCATGGTGGCTCATCTTTTCGGTTCCTCTTTCCATCTTGTTTCTTGCTTAACAACAACAAACTATTTAACTTCTTTATTTATTTTTTTTTTACAAACCACCTATTGGTGTACCGCTATCAAAATCTGGTGTTAATAATTGTAGTCGTTATTTCGTGATATTAAGTCAAACCAATAAACAAACCAACATAAAAAAAAAAAATCAACAAACCATCATTTCCACTGGTGATATAACGGAACGGGCACCGCTTTCACTGCTGTTTGGCGGGATTAATCCCTTCCTTCTTTAAAACATTTATTTTCAAATTCAGAATACTCAATATTCTGTGAAATGAGCATGTGATGTAGTTGTAATCCTCCCAAAACTAAAACTGACATAAGCAAGCCACCAAGTTTCCAAAAAGGGTCGGCCTTTAAAAGCAGTGATATCATTCAACCTGAGAAAGGCCACTAAGGTAGCTACCTACTTAGCTAGATAGTATCATAAAAACAACGTTGTTGATGCAACATAGGCCGAAATGCTCATACTTATTAAATGGTTTAAAATAAATATTGCACATGGTACAATCATTTTAAAACACAAAAATCCCTAGTAAAATTATCATTTTGCCTTGTACATGCTTGGGGTTAAGACCATTAAGAAGCTGGTGAAAAAACTTCAAAATGGTGTATTCAAACATCAAAATTGGACGACGAGAAGTGACAATGTATTCAATTTGGTTTTACCAATCTATATGAAAACTGCTCATGACGTCATAGTTTGATCGGGAAAACTAATCAAAAAGAAAAACTTTGACCTGCCAAAGGAAACTTTGCATGAACACTATGACGTCAAGAATAAACTATGGCCTCGTTGTTGTTTGGCATCTTGGTTCTTAGCTTTGGCCCATTTTTTGCCCCATTTTGTAACCTTCATTATTCCTCAACGACATGCCCGATTCCGGATTTTTTTTTTTTTTTTTTTTTTACAAACCATCTCTAGGTGAAACTCTAGCAATGTACAAAATCTGTGTGTAATTGAGGCAGTGGTTATTGCGTGATGCGATTATAAAGATCGCATTTGAGTGCATTCATAAACGGAACTTCGCTCCAATAACTATCTGATAGTATTGGAAAATATGTATTTATTACGGAACACGGTTGGCTAAGCTAGTTTATTTTATTAATAACCATTTTCCCGTACAGATCTGTTTCTAATTGCATCTTTCTTGCACTTTTATAAGGAATTTACTCAAGGAACTGCGTTTTTCACGTAATATTCATTAAAATCATGCTTTTTCTCAAACTAATGGGATTATCAAAAAACGTCATACCGCAAAAGTTGTAGGGCATTTAACGGCGATTAAAATGGAAAGTTAAAATCGGACCACCGGTAAGGGAGATAAGTTCCCAATATGGCCGGCAAACGACCATGATTTGGACCACGTGATCAACTGTGTTTTAACACTCCTGTAGGTGTGAAATAATGCTTAGCAGTCAAAACTGAGGGTACATAAAAGTGCATACGTGCATCGAGCTAGCTGCTAGACTATTAGGGCAAAAAGCCCAAACACCCTAGCTTGTGTACTTAGGAGGGGCTGTCTTCCGGTACTTAACCTCATACATGTGGATACAGACATTTAAGTGTGATATTTTTTATTGTTTGTCGGCTGATCTTATGATTTTGCCAACTGGTTTAAAGAATGCCAGTAGGGCTGCCAGTAAAGTACTTTTAAAAGGCTCTGCAAGCTCATCTAGGGGGTCTGGGGGAGCACTGTAAGCTGCCCCAGTGGGGTCTGGGGCAGAGCCCCGGAAGCTGAATCATTTTATGCTATTTTAGTGCCTGTTTCTAGCCTTCAGCGAACACTGAAGCAACAAATTGTCAAGTACATTTTTGTGATTTTTTTATTAGTTTTTTAGGATGGTAGGTTTCGGTAAAAATTTTATTGTGACTAAATCATGTTTTTTTAGATTTATTTTTTTCCAAATTAAATTAAACTGAGTTCAATTTAGCATAATATAAACAGGATAGCTGTCCATTGAGGGTTGACTTAATTGTACATTTTGGACTTTTAGGCTATAATGAATGACGACGACTCCTGTATGCAAGCATAGGCAGCAGGTCAGGGACAAATTTTCTTTAAATATGTACTATCGAAAGGTGAAAAGTAATAAAATCTTTTTCTCAGTTGTATCCCAAATAACTATAGGCCTAGAGGTATCATTGTAAAAAAAAACTTTCACATTTTAAAACAAAAACATGCAGCAGTTTTTCAATAATGGAGTGTCGAAAGACGAAAGAAATGGCGAAACTTTTTACCTCAGTTTTGTCTAAAACAACTTGAGGTATTATTGGAGAAGAGCTTCCACATTTGAAATCAACATGCTCCAATTTAATTTTTTTACATTGAATCAGGGGATTCGGGGGACCGGTCATTATTTATGGCCGTGGGGGTGGGGTGGGAAATGAAAATGTGACCACTAAATTTTTGATGACTCCCCTTTCAAGACCTGAAAAAAACCTTGATTCCCCCCACCCTAAGTTCTAAAAATGATGTCACCACCCCCAAAAAAACCTTTTGCAAGCATCTTTTGTCGAGCGAGATTCCTACAAAACACTTGTTTGCTTGTATGACCAAATCCGTAACATAGTCAGCACCTGAAATGCAGAAGACGCCAAGAAACCAGGTGCCAAGGCTTTTCTACAAAGTTTTTTGTGAAAACCATACTTATAGTAATAGTAATAAGTTAAACCATACTTAAACCATACTTAAAGTAATAGTATTAAGTTTCAAAACCTTGTAAACACTCGACATAGGGGGTCTGGGGGGGGCTTGCCCCCCAGAAGCTGAGCCGTTTTTAAAAATTTTGACGGCTGAAAGTGCCATTTTTGTGGACGCAAAAATGACTTTTTTTTTTCCAGTTGGTCAGTGTGTTTTTAACCTCCCCTTTTTGACGGGACCTGAAAAATTTGACCTTTCCCTTGAGATTGGGTCCAAAAACTTCATAACCCCTCCCTTCCTCCGGCCTTCCCGGTGATAAATAATTACCGGTCCCGTAGGTAATTTTTGCCCTCATTACGTGGCCTTTGGGTCACTTTTGTCCTTTAATATGGGATCTTACGAACTCTTATCGTCAAATTTTGGACCTTCGAAATTAACAAGTTTAAAATGTTTAACAAGTTTCATTTGAAAAATGTAATTGTTTCTGCAGTAATACAAATTCAAATTTAGTGGCAATAAGTTAACAGAAAAGAGACAACAGAAAATAAAACTGCTAATTCAATTTTTCCAACAATTTTTTTTTGATTTTGCCAACTGTACCCGGTTTTCATGAAGTACGGCTTTAGTTTACGTTACTGTTTTAACTAAAACCAAGGCACTGATGGACTAGCAGACGAACTAGTAAATCAAATAGGCAACTCTGCATTAATTTTTTAGATTTATTTGATATCACAACTTCAGACGGCGATAACTTGGCAGAAGTCCATATGCAGAGTTTGTTGATATTTCTGCTTTACCTAAAACGTTTTAAATCCTGGCAGTGATGTGTGTTTTGGTGTATTAATATACCAGTAATTTTCTACCCTCCTAAAATACCAGTTACGAGTTGCTCCATGCTGAAACCCCTTCTGAGCGGCACTATCTAACAGAAAAAGAACTATAGGAAGTAAAATAGGAACTCAGTTTTTAGTTTTGCCAATTGTGAACGATTTTCGCGAAATTAATTGTTATCACGACTTCAAACTCTGTGGGGATACAGTCTTGTCCATTTTTTGTTTTTATTTTAAGTTATGGTGGTGACATAGCGAACAAAACGGCCAAGTCAATTTTCAGTTTCGCCAACTGCGCAAATTTTCGCGTAGCTTAGATTCCCCCACTCCTTACAGCCTAGCTATGCAGGGAAGCAACCAGAAATTATCAGGGGCAGCGTTTCAGTTACTCCCAAGCTACACAGAAGTGTTGCGAAAACTGATGAAAAAAAACATGTATTCTAAACTTTACTTTCAAACTGACGAAATGATAATAATTAACCAGTGCTCGTGGAAACTGGAATTTGTAGTGAAAATCTTTCCGATTTTGCCAACTCGACAACTCGAATTTGCCAACTGTATGCGTTTCTTGG
>JAHWFP010178220.1:9837-23855 GCA_023313725.1 Lithobius niger | reverse complement strand
ACTATTCCGCATTTACATACGTTTTCAATTCGGTTTTATTTCCCTTGGTACACTCAATCTCCTAAGTCTTTCCAATCCAAAAATAGAAAAAAGAAAAAAAACAACAACAGACTGATGAACATCTCTAAACCCGTTTACCCCCTACATGAGCCTTCCGCATTATTCTGAAGACGTTATGGAGGGTGGACTTTTTTTTTTGTTTTTGCTCTTTCTTCGAATGAAGAAGTTGAATATTCATTGACGTTTTTCGTTAAAGTTTTAAGCAGTATAATTAGTGTTTGGCGCCTATGGGATTTTGACAATTGACAAAGAGAGTGGGAAGTTCTTTTCAGGGCTCGCGACACGCCCCCCGCCGACTGGTAAACAAATTAATCATGCATCGAATTTGTGTGGGGGCCAAAACAAAAGTTGTTGTCATAGAAGACTTCTCGCAAGATTCATTTGCTTAAAATAATGATGATTTCAGCGCGAAAAACTTCTGCCAACTTGAACGAGTTGAGCCCGACCCCTTTCTTTTGTTCCCGTAAAACATGTATAGGAAGCTTTTCAACCAAGAGCATCGATGTTTTTTGTATTTTTTTTAGCTGCGGACCTGACAAAAAAAATCTTTTAGATGTAGCCGTTTTCACTTTAGTTGTAGTAAAATAAAATAGCTGATTTAAGTTTAATTGTGACTAGGGGGCAGTCCCCCCCCCCTCCGTGTATGGCCGGTTTTATAGTGCACTAGCTGTACCCCCGGCGTAACATACGCCGGTCTAGCCAGTTCCCGCATACCTGAGCGAAATACTGTAGTGGGCAGTATGGAATAAAAAGGACGCCGACTGCCCCCTGCTTCCTTCTCCGGACTTCCCTGCGGCCTACCCACTTACATTCTGCCATAGTCTGGTTAGATTTCTCCCATATTCCTCCCCCCCCCCGGTAACCCCTTTTCCGTACCGCCTGCCCCCCGCCCCCCACTCTCCCCAGACCCGGATTCCCCAATTGTGTGGTCTATATATCCCCATCCCTGCTTCCCCTCCCTTTGAACCCCTGTTGATTTGTTTTGTTATGGAAGTTAATTTTTTTTCAATGGAGTACGCTCACTTGCCCGTTTCTCCGTTCTGATACCAAACTCAATGAACCCGACAATGGTCGTGCATGCAGTGATTGTTACTCAACCAACTTTGAAACTCTTCAAGTTCGGCGAAAAGAGCTAGCATTTAAAGCAATATTTAGATTGTTACCGATTGTTACAGGCCACATCCGTTTGTTTGACATTGTCGGTCGCTCGCCCTACTGTCATTATACTGCATAATGATGAATTTGCTTGCCCAACCTAAGCGTATTATATATATAGATTGTTTTGATTTCCAGTTTGTGACGCCACTACATCTGTCAGTTATTGTTGAAGGCAGGGTCCCCACATCAAAGTAAGGGGCTCGGGACTAACTACAACAGCGGGACCCCCCCCCCTCCTCCGACTGAAATCGTAAAAAGGTTACACTATGTTATAATATTCGTCGACCACTATTGTGCTTAACGGGTTGGTTCATTCATTAATCCGGACTGCTTACGTTTTCTGCCTAACAAGCTAACAAGGTTGCACTGCAGTGCTCCTGCTCTTGCTCCGTGCCCGTTGCCGTTGGATTGGAGTTATTGTTTCTTGCGAGTGTAAAAAAATTCACAATACGCACAAATCGACTACATTACTCATAGCCATCAAAACTCACAATTGCGAACAACAATTTTTTTAGGCCATGCGGGCCCCTTGAGTGACCGGGCCTGGGTACAGTGGGTCCACCTAACCCCCCCCCCCCCCCCGTTGTGGGGGCCCTGGTTGAAGGTCCTTAAAAACGGTTATCAAAATTAAGCACCGCCGTTGGCAGTCGCCCAAAAGTTTTCATTAGATTTAGTTAGATCCAGGGTTAAGGTAATCCAAGGCTAGTTTAGAACTCAACTGGATATTCCCACTGTAAGAGACTTAAGTGGCCTAGATGCCAAATGCAGTTATGATCTAAGGTTGGGAAAAAAACCATGACGTCATCAGTGCTGTTGACAAGAAGTTTGATTCTATATAACTAAAATAATATTTGTTTGTTTGCTTGTGTGTCGCCAGATCACCGAGATTCCCACTACTAATTCTTATTTCTTTTGTTTGTGCGTCCAGACGGAATGTCTGCCAAACGGAATTGTCTGTTCTGCATAAGTAATGATTCAAACACTGTTTTCAACAAAGAGGCACAGTACGGGTGACGTCATATGTTTTTCCAGTCGCAATATTTTTATGAAAACGGGATTTAAGCTTCAATGTCTCTTAACTCTGAATCTAACTAAATCCAATGAAAGTTTGGCCTACTGCTAATGGGAAATCACAGTATTTTAATGCAAACGGGAAATCATGACAATGCTCTATAAAACCGGCCATATACGGGGGGCTGCCCTAGTACACACATACAATTCTAACGACGAAAGATTCACAAACGAACAAAAGAATTAACATTATCGAGAGTTCCACTACGGACCTGAATAGAATAAAGATTATAGAGATTCCCACTGCAGACTTCTACAACATAAAGTTTATAGAGATTCCCACTGCGGACTTCTACAACATAAAGTTTATAGAGATTCCCACTGCGGACTTGAACAGCATAAAGATTACAGAGATTCCCACTGCGGACTTCAACAGCATGAAGATTATAGAGATTCCCACTGTGGACTTGAACAGCATAAATATTACAGAGATTCCCACTACGGACTTCAACAGCATGAAGATTATAGAGATTCCCACTGCGGACTTCAACAGCATGAAGATTATAGAGATTCCCACAGCGGACATCAACAGCATAAAGATTATAGAGATTCCCACTGCGTACTTCAACAGCATAAAGATTATAGAGATTCCCACTGCGGACTTCAACACCATGTAGATTATAGAGATTCCCATTGCGGACTTCAACACCATGTAGATTATAGAGATTCCCACTGCGGACTTGAACAGCATAAAGATTATAGAGATTCCCACTGCGGACTTCAACAGCATGAAGATCATCGAGATTCCCACTACGGATGTCAAGATAATAAGGATTATCGCGATTCCAGTGCGGACACACACACACACACACACGCAAACACACAAAACTACGATCTTAGTTATGTAGATTAAACAGGACGAAAAGCCAAATGGGCTCGAGAATGATTAAATAATTACGGATGCAAACCTATTTACGTTGCCTTTTGGAGTTAAATGTCACATTGCCTGAGAGAGGAATTTAACCCCTGACCTTTGAAACCAAATGCCGAGGTCCTACCTCTCAGCCATACTGACAAGGCCGTGTCAGTATGGCTCAGCGGTAGGACCTCGGCATTTGGTTTCAAAGGTCGTGGGTACAATCCAATTCTCAGGCTTTTTCGATGGCCAAATGGTGACGGTTAACATCCGTCCTAACGTAGTTTTCTTTGAATAGCTCGGCTCACAGAGGTCTCAGGGACTTGTGGTTGGGCTTAAAATGTGCGTACGGACGAGGGCTACCCTCACACCGAGTTTCATCAAGTTTACACGACCAGTTTTTGAGCCCCGACCGTTTGACCGTGTGTGGGACTTAGCCGTTTTTTCGATGGCCAAATGGTGACGGTTAACATCCGTCCACTTGCCGTTGAAGTCCGAAAGGCAATGAAAATAGGTTTGCATCCGTCTTTACTTAACTTTGAATTGTGATGTTGTAGTGTTTTTGCTCTTTTTTTAAGCTGCAAGTAATTTTTGGTATTTATTAAACTTTTGGTATACGTTTGTTAGAGTTTATATGCGTTCTTTTTTTGCGCGTGTAAAGTGATCAACTTACAAAAGTTGGTGCCGAAAATTATAATAAAGATAATATTGAATTTTCTCGTCGTGATTCATTAGTAAGGTGGGGGAGATCCTCCGAATTAATTGCGTTCTCCACCTGCAACAACACGCACCGAATATTAATTTAGAACTTAGGATCAACAGACGAGCCCAACAACTCCTATGTCACAATGACAATTTAATAACATCCAAAGATCATAGAATCGTTAAAGGAATGGGGCAGCTTTGGTTTTTGGGTCATCTTTGTTTTTAGTTAAATAAAAAAAATAAACATTAACCCGAACCTCTTTTTGCCTGAAGTTTATTCTCTGGATGGGGGGGGGGGGGGTTAGGCTTAATGGCGCATCTACGGCAATGTCATTAACTGCCAACCTTAGTCACAGTGCTGTGGTATGGGTTGCCACACTGCGCCATTCTCTGTGGATCTAGATTTGGGGTTTAGTTAACATCTCTGCAATGTGAGGCGCAGTGGCATCCTGGACCACTACACTGTTACTGGGGTTGGCGCATATGACCTAGCTGTCAACGCGCCACGAAGCTTCAATTTCCCCCTTCTCTTTAGCCACATCTGCATCTACTTCCGCTTCCTCTGTATGCTTTTCATATGGTCGACTGGTTATAACTGGTCAAAGCATGGGCGCAAATAACCATTGTGTTGCTGTCCCCTTTCTTTCATATCCCTCCTTCCTGTCATCGAAGTTGTTAACTTATGGCCTTCATGAGGGTTTTTCCAGAAGGAATGCGCCTAAAAGAAACAAAATACTCATGTCTAAAAATATAACCGTAAACAATACAAGCAAAAAGTTAGAAAATACCCTACGGCGCTAGAAATACTTTTACTCTTTTTCTTTTTTTAACGAAGTTAAGATTTTTTCTTATCTTCAAGGTTATACATATTTCCCCATTCACACACACACAAAAAAGCCGTTTAACAAAAAGCAAATTTATTACACAACAGCCGTTTTCCAACAAGCTATAGGCTACAAAGTCGATTTGTAATCTCGTTCCAAACAACTATTATTAATGCTGTCAATACTAATAAGTCTGACGCCTACTGGATTCCAAAAAAATTGTCTGTTTTCCACATATATGTTTTCTACATTTTTCAGAATATAACTCAACGTTTCCAAGTCCTTTTTAGTTGATGCCCCCAAAAAATGAATTTCCGATAATGAATCCAGATTCACTGTGCAGCAAAATGCAAGGTCTCTCCCGGAAGCTGTCTGCCACTGACCTGTATTTCCATATCAGGCCGTAACACATACATCTATGAAGGGTTAAAAAATGCGTTAAGTATTGTAAAAAAAGGCACTCAAGCTCGACGCATAAAACGTTAAAAACACTGGTACCTAATATTTCGGAGCAATATGGTCCGAAATATTAGGTACCAGTGTTTTTAACGTTTTATGCGTCAAGCTTGAGTACCTTTTTTAACAACACATACAACTACTTCCACCTTATCTCAGCCTGATACGGTTTTGTTAACTCAAAGGGGGGATTGCCACCAAATGACAAGCGGCAGCATCTATAGCCATTTGCCGCTGTCTAGAACTGTCTAGCCTTTGCTTTCTACAGGCGAAGAAACACAGAAATACATTTCCTTTTACGCAACAAACAAGCCACGTGCCTCTTTAATCACTGAGTGTAAAGTTGGTGCGCCCGCGTGCACCAGGAAACAAGCTGTACGTAACAAACGTGACGCACTCTTCGAAGCCCGTGACGTCGTTAGGCTTAAAGTAAAGCCTAACGGCATCACGGGCGCTTTCGTCTATATACCGTTATCGACCGTTTTGAAACGCAAATTTTAAATTGCTAGATTGGGCGCCTTCTAGTGACAGTGATGTCGTTAACCTTGACCGCTTGCTCCCTGGTTCACGTGGACGCACCAACGTTACATTCAGTGATTAAGGAGGCACGTGGCGAGTTTGTTGTGTAAAAAGAAATTTCTTTGCGCATTCCTTCGCTTGTTGAAATCAAGTGCTCCATAGAACTAAAGAATGGTAGATGGCACTAGATGCTGCATCCTGTCGTTCGGTGAACAGGTACCTTTAAGCGCACGTTCATGGTTACAAATAACAGTGTGAAATTCTAGTTTTTTTTCGAAGAATGCTTCGCGTCTCAGTGAAAATTAATCTATAACTCTTTGTCAGTCAGGGAAATGCGTATTGGAAAAGTGTTGGAAAAGTGGCCTGCCACTACATTAATTTGACCATTTCTTTTTTTTTTTGCATTGGACGTCGGATTTGCGCTCGTCCCGACGAATCGCCTCATGGCGGAATAATTCACCAATGTAGATGCCGCGCATCTCCACCATTTCCCTTCACCACCCGGGCCTTCGTCTACTCTGGTACCAGCCCGCGGCATCGAGGAAACCGAATTATAAACCGTGAAGTTGTTTTTAATTTATTCAGTACCTCTCACTCCCCGCACCCACATTCTGCAAAATGAATGCACCTTAGCCAGGGGCCGATCCAGGATGGTGCGCTGCCTCCCCCCACCCCCTCCTCCCCTGCTGAAACAGGCTTATTAAAAAAAAACTACGTTTGACATAATAATAATAATAATAATAATAATAATAATAATAATATCTTTTGCTGGTAAGCAAGGTTAACAGCAGGGAGCAAGGCCGCTTACGCCGCACCCAAGAGAAAAAGTAAGTAAAAACTGGTTCATAGGTACGCCTTAGAAAATGGTCAAGTGGCAATTTGCGAATGATCCTCAGAAAGGCACTGACCGAGGTGGCAGATACGGCACAGTCCGGAAGCGAGTGCCAGATCTTGACTACACGGAGAGCAAAAAAAAATGCCTCTGGCAGTCTGTTCGCGATTCGGATACCTGCAATTTATAAGAGTGGCCCCTTGTCCGAGGAGCTGGAGAAAAATCGAAAAAGGGAAGGTCGATTGGCAACTCTCCCCGAACAGTTCTAAAAGTCAGTGCAAGGTCGGCCCAAAATCCGGGGTAACTCGAGTGGCTGAAGTCCCAATCTACATAAACGGTCAGCTGGAGGGTGATCTCAAAGCTTAGCTACACGTTTTGTGAACTGACTTTGGACAGAATAAATAAATAATTAATATTTATTTATTTATTTATTTATTTATTTATTGTTATCAGTTTCCCTATATGGGAATTTGATAATACATATTTCAATAAATATATATTACGGTATACAACAAAAAAAGCAACAACAAAAAACTAGAACAACAAGAACATGCAGTTGGAATTTATAAAGCTTGGTCAACAATATCCTCATTCATACTAATACTTTACATCATCTTGAATGTGGCCGTCAAGTCTATTTTTGAATGAAGCCCCTGAAGTGGCACCTACAACATTGTCAGGCAGAGAGTTCCAAAGTTCAATCAGGCGGTGACCAAATGAATTTTTAACAAAATTATGTTGACAGAAATGTTGCTTAACTTTGAACTGTGACCCCTACGAGAATAGTTAGACTGTAAAAGTTCAAACAGGCAGTCATCAACTCTTTATTAATAGGCATTAATGCACGGTGGTGACGTCACGCCAACACATCCCCATGCTAAAAGTGTAGCCGTTATATACGGTTAATCTGAAAACCCACACACGTGACCGTCGGTTATTTTGATAACCCACACTTTTTTTGATAACCCACACTTTTTTGGATAATCTAACACTTCTTCCGCGCTCTACATAACCACTGCTCTACCACGTGACATACTTTGCAAAACTACCGTACACAACACAAATTCAACCAACATAAATAAGCACATTTGCAACCTGCGACATTTATCGTACTAACACGAAAAAAAAAACCTCGCGTAGGCTACTATGCTAGAACCCCACCCATGTTAGAATGGCCCAATCCGCCAACCTTTCGCTCCGACATTACTAAAACTAGGCTACCGACACTTGTAAACACACCTAAATACACCTAAAAACATACGATGCTCAAGCGAACAGCACATTTATAACCTGGCGACATTTTCCGCACTAACACGAAAAAAATAAAAACCTCGCGTACGATGCTAGCCCCCTCCCCACCCCCATCCATTAATAAATAGTCCAAGCCGAACCCCCCGACAATCTTTCGTTCCGACGGAACGAAAACTAGCCTACTGACACCTTTTAAAACACACCTAAAAACCTACGAGACTCAAGCGAATAGCGCATTTTATACGCTATATCTTATTTAAACTAATAAAGTAGAAAAAATACGGTTTTTACCTTAAACACAAACGTTGGTGACTGGGACTGGATATAGGGACGTCCTCGCGTGCGTGAGACTTTCACAGACAGGAAGTTTAAACCGGAAGTTTGAGTTCAAGAATTTACGTCATGTTTCACAAATAAAATTTTCAAATAAATTTTTTTTAAATCTCAAATGACTAAATATGTTGGCTCGACGTCACACCTTAGCATTAAAATACATATCCGTGAGTCTTTGTCGATTTACCGATTATAATTGCTCTTGAGCTCGAACGGCTAGTCGACTACCTCGGGGCTGGAGGAAGAAACTCGTGGGCTTAGCCCACTCGTGATTCCCTCCAGCCCCTCGATAGTGGACTAGCCGTTTCTCGCTCGCTCGCAATTATAATCTTTAAATCGACAAAGCCTCACGGATATCTACTACTTAATAGGCATTAATAGGCAGGCATTAATATCAACTCATTATTTAATTAAGGGAATAGTATAGACTGTGCGGTTGTTCCTCGTCATATGAAAGATATTTTCATTATTTAATGGCAGATACTTCATTTTAATTAATTTAAACCTTGGTAAATCACTGGAAGTACCAAGCGTCGAAAGCTTGAGTCATTCAGCTTCAGCTTTATGTGATGGGGGTATCAGGGAAGTAAAGAACAGTGGACATAAAATGGCCTGGCGTGTGAAAACATACGAACGGACGTTCCAACACGCAGGGTGTTTTCAAATTTAAAACGAGTTTATAAAGATGAAGCGATGATGAAATTTTACGTACACGAAGGGCAAGACCTAGAAGCATTTTATCTGGCGTGAAACTGCCAACGCAAATGAAGCCACAGAAACCTCACTGCCAGCGAACTAAAGCAAGTGCAAGTGAAATCCAGGTAAATACCATAAAAAAAAAACATAAAACAGCTAGTTCACAGCACTAGCAGCACGTACGGTAACACTGTTTGTTTCACTGTTTTCGTTCAAGCTTTTATGCTTTAGTTTGAGCGATATTCAGATAATAATAGCGATTGTGAGTAAAAATAACAGACGTGTTGTTTTGTATCACGTTAGGGTGTGTTTAGGCCAATATCTCACTTTGCGTTCTCGCAGCTATAGAAGCTATAGAAATCATCTGAAATTTCAAAATGGAGATGGCATTGGTTCCGCAGGTACACAACGAATAATGAGAGCTCAGAGGCAGCTGGAAAAATGGTTTCGTCATGGGGAATTCTTATTTTAACGTCCCGGGTTTTGTGACTGCCAGTATATATACCCAAAGGAGTAACAGACAACCAATCCAGGGCACGTTGTAACCATGGATACGACGACACTTTCGCCCTCGCGAGTAAAATCTAGCTGCGAAAATACTAAGCGGGACGGAGTTGAAATGTGGGGGAGGTGGTTACTTTTTCAATAACTGAAGATTTGAAGATTAGGGCTCCACTTGTTGAAGACCAAAGATAGTACAGTCCTATTTGTAACCAGGTAATGTTTATCTCGACAAAACACACCACTGGCTGTGCAAAGGTGTAGGCAGATGTACCTGTTACTGCCTGATCGACATCATGGAATGTCGTCCGAGCAATTGTTTAATACAAAAACAACAAGAACTCGGTGACACGTGCAAATTTCCAAGTTAACAACTATGAGTCTAGCATTTTCAGAATTGTGTCAAAATATTCAGATAACTATGAACAGTGTTAAGAAATAAACTGCATGGACTTGTGGTAATAAAACCTTTTCTTTTATCGTTGAAATATTTGAAGCCCTTTATTCATCAGGAAAGATCCATCTGGTCCTTAAACCATGCGCAATGGCTGTTTGCCGTCACGTCACCATGAGTTAGCCAATGACGAACGAGAACAACGGCTGTTTAGCCGTCTGATTGGACTAGCCCAGTCACGTGATCTGCACGTCACAGCAAACAGCCATGGCGCGTGGTATAGATAGGGTGAAGTGATTTAGGTTAGATGAAGTTTTGTTGAAGGGTTTACATAGAATAGGGACCGAAAGATCGTAACCAACGCTCTACTACGAGTCACCCTCTAAGTCAGTCGGCAAACCTTACACCCATTTATTAAAAATTAACACTGAGCCTTAAATAATTCCGTCCCCCTCCCCCCCATCATTCCAGGATGTTGTTCACAGGCAGTTAAAAGTCTAGTAGCTGGGTCAAACACGTCAAGGGGACCTAAAAAAGGACATTAAAATTGTTCGTGTAGGTTTTGAGGTTGATGGTTCATGCAAACGCTTTCCTTAACCACGCCTGCATGACGTCATTGCTCTACAGCATCTCAAACTCAACAGAGTTCAGTTGAGGGGCAAGTGTCGAGTTTCGAATGGTACTCATTGACTTCAGGGGGTCGTATTACGTAGGTCGGGTTTAGGTATTTGCTTAGTGTTAGCTTGGACTGAGTTTTTAAGGCAGGGTTGAGATGAGGTTATTGAAACCTACTTGAATTTTACCTGTGTTAATTGTCTTTAGGGAGGTTATTAACATGCTGTAACTGACGTCAGAATGCAGTATGTAGCGTCACACTCCGGTGAGTGTATTTCAGCTATACTATGGGCTTGCCCCCACCACTGAACCTAACCTAACCTAACATAACATAACCTAATACGTGCCTGTGAATGTAAGAAGCTCGGTAAGAATGAAAAAAAGCTGATGGTAGCGTAACTGACGACATAACTTCACATAAACTGCCCTGAAAATAATTTAGTCCCTGATTTTTTTTTTTGGGGGGGGGGAGTTTCCCCCGTTTTTTTTCCTCTTCCCCCCCCCCCGCCCCCCCCCCCCCCACCGCTGGTGCGCCACTGAAACAAGTGTAACATAACATAATTTAGCGAAATTAAAATAACATAACGAACGTAAAAAGCTTGGTAGAAAGAAAAAGAAAGTTAAAAAGTTGATGGTGACATATAACGAAACGGCCCAAACTGCATAAACTACACCCTCTGTAATAGGCGGATCCATGCCGGCCACAATATACTTTCCCAATCCTTTAATAGCATATAGGCCTATGCGATGTCTTGTCCTAACTATGTTTGGTCCCAGCGATGTTTTGTCCTTGCGATGTTTCGCCCGCGATATTTAGTCCGGCGATGTTTTGTCCGGCAATGTTTGGTCCGGTTACCATCACGGTTGTTGCGTGTTCTGTTGCATGTTCTAATGCGTGTTCTGTTGGTATTCTGTTGTGTTATGTGTAGTAGTAGTAGTGTTATGTATATGTCATCATGGCTGAGAGGTGAGAGAGCTCAACCTGGTTGCCGGAAGTTTGCGGATCTGGTCGAACCCTTGGAAAGGGGATCTTGGCAAAGTCCCCGCCAGGACTGCCGACCAGGGTAGAGTGAGAGGCTACCATGCTCCTTCAGCGGCTATGGGATGTATTCTGGCTAATTCTAGACAATTTTTCGGCCCCGACGATGATCGGATCGAATCCCCGGGCTGGCACATCCCTTTACCAGATATTTCTTCTTCTCTAAAAATCTGGTAATGTTCAAAATTGAGCCGGTTCAGCCATATATACAAGCATTAATTGCTTCGGCTGACGTAATGCTCGTCAAAATTTCTAAAAAAAAAAGAATGAGGGTGTGTTGGATTTATTCAGGACTGAATTAAGTGGGGTTGGGTGTATACCTGTATTGAGAATACATACGATTTGCAGCTGCTCAATTGTACCGTGTGGTTTATTTGGTTTTGGATTGTATCCAACTGAATTAATTTCAAATTAACTTGCATTGTACTAAGAAATCCCCGTTTTGTTAATTTGAGTGTCTTTGTCACAATCTCTTCAGTACAGGTTCGATTTTTATTTAACTGATTTAAGATTAAATATAAAGAGACTGCTGCAACGTGGTATAACGGCAGGTCAAAAACAATAAAATGATAAAATCTAATGCTATATAGCAGTGACATTTGCCGCCATATTGGCAACAGTATGGGTTTTGGAGGGGATAACTACAAGGTGCACTACATAAAAATGGAGGGAAAAACAACGGAAGAGCGGATTTCTTAGGCTTAAAATAACGGTGTTTTCTCCAACAACAAAAATCGCGCGTTTTAGGTCTAAGAAATCACTCTTCGCAGCATCGGCTTCAGTATGACGCCCTTCTGTTTCTCTCTGCAGTGCCCCTTGCAGCTAACCCATTAAGGCTCCAGCATAGAGTTATATACAATAATACCACGTCGTGTCACTGCTCTATAGCTTATTCCACATTATGTTTGCAGAAAACTGACTGTACGACGCCACGTTTCGTGGCACTACGATATCAAAATCATGTAATTATCCCACTCTAGACTGTAACAGTAACAGCGTAGAGTCTACAAGTGTGATAGCGACAGGTTTTTTTGCAGTCGTAGTGCAAGGAAACGCGGCGTCATACAGTCAGTTGCCTGAAAACATAATGTGGAACGGACTACATTGTGCACCTTGACTTTAATCGAGTCAAAATAAAGGGAATAAAGCCAACTAAAAGGAATTATTGAGCTTCGAGCCGGCGCCGAACCACTCCACCACCACACTGCTATTAAGTAGCACTTTACCACTACGGTTGCTGTTTGGTGAAAGAAAGAATCGCCGATTGCAGTGACGAATTGGCTTTAGCCATTGCTAGCGAAACTGTAAGTTAAATCCAGTGGTTTGCAGAAGGAGGTTTTCTTAACACCTATTAATGGTAATGTTTTCTAGCCGTAGATTACCGATTCTGATACCAATTTTGAAACCAGATTTGTACCGCCATCTTGGTTTGCCAATCTAGACGCACGCCAGTGTGTCGCGCCAAGTTAGGCAACAATCATCACAACAAACATCACATCAATTCAATTGTCGAGGTTGTAAACCATTGTAGCGCGGCACCATAGCGTCAGTGTCTTATATCTTGAAGCATAGTTGGGCACATTTCAGGTACTTGGGGGAAAAATAATAATAATGCGGTACCAAAGCTTAAATTATGTTGAAATCAAGAGCAATGACCCACCTGACAAAAATTAACTCGTGTAGGAATGCCAGCTAAACTGCTTTCAATGCAAAATCTGACCCTCAATAACGTTGAAAATGTGTAACTAGCGAGCTACTATAGCTAATTCTAGTCCGCTCATCCCCATGTTAACTTCCATAGGGTGATTATTCATCGATACTGAGATAACGGGAAGGCTTTCGGCTATGAAATTGGACGAATGGCTGCAGTACGATACGAACTGCGTACATTTTATGGTTTGGAGCCTATGGGTGTAACGAGGATGGCGTGGGATGGCGCGTAAGTACGAAAATTTTGTTTTAACCATTGCTAGTATTGTCGGCATCGTCTCTCATTGGACAGCCAAAGTTCGGACAAATGACAACGTGTACACTGACGTGCGTGCCTAGACACACACTATAGTGTAGCACGATAAATCTAAACAATGTTGCCGAAGAAATTGTATTCACGTCCAAATCACAAAACATAAACCAACTCTAAAAACAAAGCAAAATAAACAAAGCCAAAAACTGATGAAGAGGCCACCAAATTGAGAGTGGTTCGGCCCTTCAAAGGAGTGATATCAACACACCAAAACTAAAGAAATAAAACAAATTAAACAAAATTAAGACCAAACCAAAAACCTATAAACAGGTGACCAAGTTGAGAATGGTTCGGCCTATAGGCAAAAGGTATGTAGTATCAAATTGTAGGAAACCAATTTCTTCTTGACGTGCCACTTTATTACACATCTGCACGGTAGTGGAGTTGAGTCTAATACACTATTTTAAAAACAGGACTGATATCATATCAAAAACCAAAACTGGTAAAAGGGGCCGCCAAGTTCCGAATGGTTCGGCCCTTCAAAGGAGTGATATCAACACACCAAAACATTCGCCAACTTAATCGCACCGAAAAATACTTTGGACGTTAAATGAAAACTTGAACATTGTTACCCAAAGTAGCAATGTTCTAGTTTTCATTTAACCTTCGAATTATTAAGCGGTGCGATTAACTTGAATGTTTTGGTGTGTTGATTTCTCTTACCTTACGTTCATATCCTTACTTA
>JAHWFP010178218.1:140883-159475 GCA_023313725.1 Lithobius niger | reverse complement strand
AAACGGACCCCCTCTGCATCCACTCCTCAAGGATCCTCCCTTTGTTGTCTGTATGAGGTCCTCCCCACTGGACATGGTGGCTGTTAAAGTCGCCCAGCAATAGAAAAGGGGCAGGAAGCTGGCGGACCAGGTCCTCCAGGTCACCAACCCCAAAGACCTCATCCGGTGGCAAATAAAGCGAACAGACAGTAATATCGAAGTGGAAAGAAACTCTAACTGCTACCGCCTGAAGCCTAGTGTGCAGAGGCACACTGGCGTGCGGCTGAGAGTGTTGAACCAGCACTGCAACACCACCATGTGCACGTGGCACAGGGTCAGCATCCAGACGGTAGACAGAATAACCTCGAACAACCGGATTATCTGACGCCTTAAAGCAGGTTTCCTGTAGACAGCAGCACAGAGGTCGCCAATGCGACAAAAGCAGCCGCAGCTCTTCGGCATGGGTCCGATAACTTTGGCAGTTCCACTGAACGATGGCATGCGCAGGCATTAGGGCGGGCTGAAAACTGAATCATTCCCCTCGACTCCTCCTCTGGGCGATCCGAAAACATCCGAATCCTCACCCGAATCAAAAGATGGAGTGAGGTTCAGAACAAAGTTGTCCTCGGAAGGAGGAAAAAGTTCCGGAGAATTGGAACAGGAAATCTCTCCCTGCTCCATGGGCAAAGTATCAACAAGATGTTGAGGGGACACAACGGACCCCTCAGCAAGCTGGCCGTTCAACGACCGTTTCACCTTCTCTCCTGGTGGCGACGTCCTCACGGGCGGCGTTGAGGCTTTACCAGCAGGAGCCTTCTTCTTCGTTTTCTGTGGTTCACTCCGGGCAGGTGGAAGCTTAGCTGAAGCTTTAACCTGCCTGGGAACAGATGCAGCAGCAGAAACAGCAGCAGGAGCAGAAACAGCAGCAGAAGCAGAAGCATTTGCAGGCTGGGCAGATGTAGACGGCAAGGCAGCAACCGGGTCCGAAGGACCCAAAAGACCCTGCAGAGATGGATGTTGCAGAGTCAACAAAGTTATAAGCTTGCCCACCGTCGTCGTCAAAGACCTGAGCTCAGCGCGTAAATCTGCCAAATCAGCAGACTCACTAACTGGGCCAGGCAATGGCGCACTGCACACCTGCGCAAAAGAACGTGTCATAGCCGGCGCCGATAGTTTGGCTTTCTTTCGGGCCTCCGAGTAGGAAAGCCCGTCCTTCACCTTTAGTTCCTGCACTCGACGTTCCTCAACATAAACACGACAGTCCCGTGAAGAGGCTTGGTGCTGACCACCGCAGTTGACGCACTGCTCCGGGACAGCACAGTCAGCGCCTTCATGGGCTGCCTGAGCACAGGAAACACAGGTAGGCCTACCTTTACATGAGCCGCTGGTATGGCCGAAGCGTTGACAGCGGAAACACCGCATCGGATTCGGAACGTAACTCCTGACCTTCAAGCGCAGGTAACCGGCAGTAATGTGCTGCGGTGCAACTGGCGTATCAAAGGTCAGGAAAAAGGTGTCAGTTGGCTGGGCACCATTCTCGCCTTTCCGTGTCAAACGCCTCACAGCCGTAACACCCTGTGAATTGAGTTCGCCCAGGATGACATCATCACTGAGACCCCTCAAATCGAAGCATGTCACGACCCCCTTGCTGCTGTTTAAAGTACGATGCGGCTCGACATGCACTGGGCATGACCCCAGTGCACGCGCTTTCAAAAGCCTCTTCGCCTGACCATCGTCTGCAACCTCCACAAGGTATCCCCCAGCACGGAGCCGAGAGACACTCTTTGGATCAGAACCACAGATCCCTTTCAAAGCTTTGTGTACAGCGAATGGACCGAGTTGCGTAACATCTCGGCCCTCGCCTGTCACCACCAGGAACTTCGGGACTTGGTCCCGACTCTTACGCAAGTCTGGTAACTGGGCACCAGGCCCAACCATCTCAGGTTCCCTCCTCTGGCGCTTGCTAGTGCGGCGAGGAGGGGAAGAATTTAGGGGGGAAGAATTTAGGGGGGGAGAAGACATTTTCGCGGGGGGGGGGGGGGAAGAAGTTGCCATTGAAAGCAAAAAAGAAGTCGCGGCGGCGCGCTCCCCAGAAAATAAAGCCCCGCGCGGCACTCGGGTGATGCAGGGCCGGAAGCCGCATATCCAGGGCCCTGCACCAGGAAGCTAACACCGCCGTCTATCTCCGAGAGGTGGCAGCCTAAGCATGCCGAGAGGCGAGGCCACCAAGGAAGCCGTACACACCACCTCCGTCGATAACCCAAACAGTTCGGGTCCGTGATGCAGATGGATACAGCACAAACCGCCTCCCCACATCGACAGGACCCGAAAGGTCATAGCCGATTGACCTTAGGCCGGCTCGCCCAGGCCACCCGTCCTCCGGAATAAGGAGCCAAAGCCCGAAAGCCAGGATCTCCGCCTCCATGGATTACCAGGTTGCAGCACACGGCCAACATGCTGGGGGATGAGGATGAAAAGCCCAGTGGCCAGAACGGGCAAATTGGAATCAAACCCAAAAGGGGATTCAAACCACCAAACATCCTCTAAGCAGCCACCCCGGGCCCGGTTTGTCCGGATGTCCCTTCACCTCTTTCCGACTAGTGCTTGCGACGGGTGTTAAACCTGCCCGCCATACACACCGTAGGCGCACTCGCAAACCGTAGTGTTGAGGTTGCTAGTGTTCAAGACGGACTAAAAACCCTCCGCCATGCAGACCCTTGGCACACTAGCAGACCGTGATCTTGGGTTCCCTTTTAGTCGCCTTCTACGACACGCAGGGGTACGGTGGGCTTATTCTACCCCCAGCCCACAGGGGTGCCCTAGGAATACAACTCTAAAGAGGCTAGATATGAACTAAAAATGTGACACGAAACAATCAAAGTTTGTTTGGCTACAAGTTGAAACAGTTTCACTGTATTCATGTCAGGACCATAGGCTTCAGAGCCTTGGCGTTCAGTTATATAAAGTCTGATAATCCCTAAAGATACTAGGTTCATTTCGTTCATCTTAAGTTCACAAGGTGGAAGTAACTAAAGCATGTTCGAGTTGTTAGGGGCTTAAGTCTCCTCACCGAGAGGACGCCGGCTCGAGTTACGTAATTCTACAAAATATGTAACTACACATTATTTTTGGAAAATTAGGTAACTACTTCAGTAATACAACCCCAACCCCCCACCACGAAGCAATGCCCGTGTGGTGAGGGTTTTAACATGAAAAATAAATTAAATAGAGTGATTTTTTTTTCTCTATTACTGACCCGTGAAGGTTTTCAATTAAAAGCAGCATTAATAAGTTTACCGTGTTCCACAGTTCCACTTTAGATAAATTACAGCGAGGGTGTAACTGACTCAGCCTTTATCCTATTTTATTTCTCGACTTAATTATTAAAAAAAAAAACGATTTAGACTGGAAAGTGAATCAGCAATGGCTCATAGCGAGTTCATTTGAAGAATTGCACTTCTGGTTACACTTTAAAGAAATACAAATGTTACATTTTTTTTGCAGATGGGTAATACCTACTTGGATATGCGCCCGGTGTCAACCAAGCATTACGAGTGTATGTCCATAAGGCCAAGTAAGAAGTGACTCAAATTTATTTTAATAAAGCATGTGTGGTACCTTTTTTTGTATGAACTCCCTTTTCGTTGTTTCTAAAGTTCAAAGGGACAATTTTAAATCAGCCTTCATCAGTTCAACAGATGTAGATGGCTTTCGATGGTTGACGTGCTCCCAAGCAATAAAGGTACCGTGCAAACTAATGGAATCTATCATTAGAAATCATATGATGAACTACTTAGAAAGAGGTTCACTTATTCACCAGGACCAATTTGGTTTTATGCCAGGCCGTTCTGTGACCTATCAACTTCTAGTAGCACTTGATAGGTGGACAAATGCTCTGGATTTGGGGGCATCATCTGACGTCATCTACTTTGACTTTCATAAGGCCTTCGAATTTGTAGTTCATCAGAAACTGATTTCAAACTACTGGTTATGGGCTTCGGTGGCCAAATATTGCAAGGGATCACAGCCATCCTTGAGGGGCGGGCCCAGAGGGTATGAGTGGAGGAAGTTCTATCTTCAGTTTCCAGTATTGTGAGCGGGGGTCCCACACGGCTCTGTACTGGACCCGTTGCTGTTCGTAATTTATAGAAACGACCTGTCTTGTACCAGCTCAGGTATTAATGATTTGAAATTTGCCGATGATCTGAAACTTGGAACTGACATCATTTCTGTGCAGACTACTATCGCTCTCACAACTGACATTGTACATGTTTTAGACTGGTCTGAAACTTGGCAGCAGCCACTTTCTGTTCCAAAATGCGTTACATTCCATTTAGGATGCTTAAATTTGAGCCACACATGCAGGCTGAATGACACCCCGATGCCTGATGTGGACGAGGTTCGGGACCTTGGGGTGTGGTTTACGTCGAACCTTAAACCTTCCTTGCACTGTAGTAAGATTACTGCTCTGGCTTTCCGTCGGCTTGCAATATTGTGAATCGATGTTTTAATTCAAAGAGTATACAGATCCGGGTCTGGGCATTTAAAGTCTTTGTGCGCCCATTATTGGAGTATGCCACCTCCGTGTGGTTGCTTTCCTTGCTTAAATATATTGATATGGTTGAGTTAGTCCAACGATGGTTCACAAAGGGCTTGCCTGGTTCAGGGAAATTCCGGCTGGAGAATGTCTGCAGAGGCTAAAATTAGAACCTCTCGAACTTCGCAGACTAAAATTCGATCTTGTTCTCACCTTTAGGTTTTGCGAGGTTTCTTATCAGTGGAACTGCCTTTCTTCGACCCGAGCCCCATTCACTTCACTAGAGGCCCTCGAGACTGGAGTGTCGTTAGCATTTTTTTCCGTGAGGGTGGTGCCTGTTTGGAACTCCCTAACTGAGGAAGCAGTCTCGGCGACCTCTGTAAGTAAGTTCACAGGAATTTTAGATAAATTGCCACTATCCAGGTTCTTGAGGCGGCAATATTAATCATAAATTATCATGCTGCATTCTTTCGAATTGGTGTCAGTGGCTCACCGCCCTTCCAACATCCATTCCACTTAGAAGTGGGAAACCTTTATTATTATTATTATTATTATTATTATTATTATTATTATTATTATTATCTCACTCGCCAGAATTGAAACAAAGCTTAACAAGGTGCTCAAAGGTGCTCAAGGTGATGGCTTAACGAAGACATCAAAAAGGAAAATATGGAAATTAGGAAAGAAAACATGGATATTAGGAAACGTTTGCAAGCTCATGAAGAAAAAACGAACAAGTTGAACGAAGGTAAATCAGAAACACTTACACTAAAAACCAAGGAGGAAGAAATAAAAAAGTGCCAAAATGAAAGTGAACTGTATGGCAGAAACAGAAATCTGGAGATTTTTGGTGTTGAATCGGAAAAAAACGAAAACATTATTGACACCATTCACCGTCTTGCTGATGGAACGTGTCCATCGTCTACCAACTAAAAATAAAGATAAACCCCAACCAATTGTGATGCAGTTAACAGAGATGAATGGTTGTCGGGGCGAAAAGGTCAAAATACAAATGATGATGCTTTCGGTAACGGAAACAACGAAAAAGTTTACATAAATGAACACCTGACTCCCTATTATAAGTCACTTTTTGGAAAACCAAGGACCGACTCAAGTGTGATTTCAAGTTCATCTGGATCAAGGAGGTTAAAATCCACGTAAGAAAAAGCGAAAATGACAAGGCCATAACTATTATTTGTAATGAGGATGACCTTGAAAAAATAACAAAGCTACTTGCAACCACCAAAAATAATCTAATTCATTGAGTTTGAAGATAAAAGTGAATTTGTTAACATTTTTGCAGAACATTTGGACGAACTTTCAAATAATCACCTTGGTCCCAACGGGATTAAAGGTTTACGTGACTTACAAATAAACCTTAGAAGTTGCAGAACTCATTGGGATGAATTACTGATTACCATTGAAAATAGCAGAATTATTTGGGACATTATTATTATTAATGAGATAAACATTAAAGACTAAGAATTGATTTGTTATCAAATTGCTAACTACAATCAAATTGCAATTTGCAGGAAACTGAAGAAGGGTGGCGGAGTTATGATTTTTATAAAACAACAAATTGAAATCACATATTGTGAAAAAAATAGCATTTCAAACAGTGACGCATTGGATATTGAATGTAGTTTTGAAGATAAAACTTTTAATTTTATTGCTATTTATAGACATCCCTCCTCTAGCCGTCTGAATTTCATCAAGGCACTTAAGGGTCACCTAAAAAATAAAAATAAAAATCCAACTACTTATACAATCGTGATCGGAGATTTAAACTTTAATCTTTTAAAAGAAACCCAAGATGTGTCGAAAAAATTTGATATCGAAAGATTCGAAAACCTTATGGCTGCGAACGGTTTTACATCACAAATCAACTCTCCTACTCGTGTTGAACTCAAAATGAATATTATCACTAAATCTTGCCTTGACGTTATATACACTAAATTAAATAAACTTGTTTGTAATGGTTTCGTTGTTGGTATCAAAATTGCGGACCACTATTTTGCTGGCTTTGACATTTTTCACAATAACTTGATTATGGATCGTGATAACTCATACAAATTCATAAAAAAAATGAATTACTATAACATTATCAAGCAACTGGAAAATTACGACTGGAATATACTTGAAGGTTTTAAAATCTCTAATGATCTGTATAATGAAATTGAAAAAAACTATTCAAAATATTTATGATATAAATACGACTTACAGAAATATCCACACCTTTATTAAACCTCGAAACAAAGAGTGAATGAACAGTAATTTACTTCAGGAAATAAACTATAAGAATAAACAGTGGTCTAAAATTTCTAAGACAACTAGACCATCTCCTGAAATTATTCATGAATACAAAACTTGTAAAAACATGGTGGATCGGAACATAAACGCAGCTAAAAATGACTTTTATAAAAAATATATTCAGGAAAATAAAACTGACACCGCTAAAGTTTGGGGAAAACTGAACCAGCTCATGGGTAAAAAACAAAAAAATACAATTGATCAACATGTCAAAGATACGTTCCCAACTGTTGATAATAAACTTCTTTGTAATGATTTTGGCAGGCAATGTACTGAAGAAATCGGTTTACTGAAAACTCGTAATAAACATGTGAACAAACGTCTCACGCATTTGACCAGGAACTAAAGAAAGTAAATACTATTCAAAATTCAATTTCTGTTTCAACTCCCACTATTTACGAAGTGAAAGAAATTCTGAGCAATATTAAGATCAAAAAAATCAACTGGTTTTGATGGTGTACTAATGGAACATCTGGTTAAATCTAGGGAGAACTCTGCTATCTTCCTTCAGAAACTTATTAATGCCATTCTGGACTCTGTAATTTGGCCTGAAAATCTTAAAAAACAAATCCTCAGACCAGTGTACAAAAAAGGTAATCACAAAGACTACAATAATTATAGACCTGTTGCACTGATTCCATTTATAAATAAGATTGTTGAGAGATTTTTGGCTAATAAAATTGAAATGTTCTTCAACAAATATAAACTGTTTAATGGAAAACAATTTGGTTTTCAAAAAGGTAGAGGAACCGCAGATGCCCTTTTTTACATTAATAATCATATTTGTCTTGCTTTGAATGAAGGTAAATTTGTTAGTGCCATACTCATTGACCTGCAGAAGGCGTTTGATACTATAAAGATTTACTCAAAGAAAAACTTCACAAATTTGGAATTCGTGGTAAAATTCAGAATATTTTTATTAGTTATCTTACTGATAGACCTTGCGTTGGCGACTGGAAGAAGGTCGAATATGATGTTCCTCAGGGCTCGATTCTGGGCCCTATCTTATTTTTAGTTTACCTTAACGACATCAACGACTTAAAGTGGAACACCTACATCTCCTTATATGCTGACGATATCCTCCTTCTTTCTATAAACTCTGATAAGGATACTATGGTTAGTAACTTACAAAATGATTTTGATCTGGTTCATAATTACCTTATTGCAAATGAACTCTACTTAAATTCTAATAAAACTTGTGTCCTTCCTATCACCACTTCGCATATGACCCTTGAAAATGTGGATATTGAACTACATCAAACTGATTGTACCAATGTCAAAGATTCGTTACGATGTAAGTGTAAAAGTCTAAACACGGTGAAACAAACTAAATATCTTTTTATTGAGATTGACAGTAATTGGAAGTTTACTAACCATGTAAATACCCTTGTCAACAAAATCAGAAAAATTCAGCCTGGCCTTTACAAAATCAGACAAATTCTTAGTACACAAAACAAGAGACTTATTTTCAACACTTGTATTTTATCTTTGTTTAGATATGCTTGCCCAGTTTTTGGTTATACATCGTCTGGAAATGTGAATCGTCTTCAGAAAATTCTAAATAAGGCATGTAAAGTTCTTTTTAAGAAAGAAAATTGCAGAAGAAGATCTTGTGAACTTCTATTTGAAAATGAACTGATGACACTTAAACAGATTTCGGATTTCACAGTAATTTCCAAATTTTACTTTAACAAAGCTTTTCACATTCCTGTTAAAAGAGAGATCTGAAATAATAACAACTGGTTGATAACTCCTCCCTTTAGAAACTCTTATGGAAAAAGAACCACGAATTTCATTGTTCCTACGATTCTAAATAAACTACCTAAAAATCTTAGAAACATAAACAATCTTTGGAAACTGAAAAAGGAAGTTAAAAACTGGATGTTCAATAGAGAGTCAATGTGACTTGATTTCTTCTTGCTGATGTACGATAATACTTGTTTGTTTTCAACATTTTTTTATGTTTTTTTTTAATTGACGTACTGTATTTAATTTTTTATGTATTCAATTTTGTACTGTATTTTATTTTTTATTAATGTTTGTTAAAATACACATCGCTATCTGGTGTTTTGCACTGAACTGCTGTTGTTATCCGGCACATACAGTTGTATGGACTCGTGCTCTGATGTACACATGCTTAAAATAAAATTATTATTATTATTATTAAAGCCATAGCACTGTTTGTTGATGGCTATTGGTTATTGCTTGAACACTCTCATTTTCGACCTAAGTCATACAAATAACCAGTTTACGATTCATATTGTTTTCTAAATATTATATTGGAGTCGTGTAATGATTCCGAAACAATCGCTCCAATTAAACACGTATGTCAGGACACTGTCCACCAGGACATTTTAACGTTAGGTTCGAAAGAAAAGGTATTGCATTACATTGTCCCATCATCCAGGTACTTAAGAAAACTTGGTTTCAGAAACTTAAAAAAAAGTAAATACCAAAAATGGTGAACATAAACAACCAGCTTCTATCTAAAGGAATTCAAAATCTGAAATGGCTACCAAAAAAAAATGACGATTTGTTATTCATGGTGAAACCCAAACACTATTTTAACAGCATTATTGGTCTATGCGAAACAGACACTAAACAAGGTAAGGGTTTTAATACAGGTTGTTTGCAGCATTAAACAACGCTGCTGCATGAAGAACGTGATCAGATTGCAACGGGAAAGTGGACCCATAAAAGTCAATTTTATTGCTGAACAGTACGGTATAGGACGTGCTTTTTCAAAACGCACGTTCAACACCGTACAGTTCGACCATACATGCTGAAAACTCAGTTAGTATCAACGTCACAGCAATGATAAAAGTGAGCCCGACTCAATCCTGCTCGCATACACCTTAGTAAACCACAATTCTAGGGCCCCTTGGATCATTGATGAACAACCAATACAGCATAAATACAACATATTGTCAAGAAAACATTAAAACTTATACAGCACCAAGGGCACTACCACCTACCCTGTCTAGCTGCAGCACGTCATTTCTTCTAGTTTTTCTAGTTTCTGGTTATTGTTTATAACTGGTGTGGGAGCCGGAGGAACTGAAAATGTGACCTACAATTTTTTTTCCTCTGGACTAATTTAGCATCAACAAGTTCCCTCCTGTGTGGAAAACGATCCATGACTTAGAATGTTTTCTAACATTCTAAGAAGTGTTTTCTAAACCACCCTTGCACCGAGATTCCAGAGATTCGTAAATCATGATGGTAGAATAATTTTGATGTTCGGGATGCATATTGGGCCTACTAATGTACTTCGAGTCAGCATGCGCATTCACAACATTAATGATCAGTCCCTAATAAGTGGATGTTTCACTTAAGTAATATTCCATTCAAGGTAGCACATGGAAGTAGGGGGTGCAATGTGCTGCCCTGTTGATCGGCGTACAGGTTTTGATAATGATTAAACCCTTCCCTTTGACTGATTTTAATCGAAATGTCTAAAAACTGGCGGGTTGAATGGTTTTGCATTCGACATAAACTGTAATGAGGCATGAAACTGACAGAGAAAGTAAGGATCAACGGGGCATTTTTTATCTTTAGAAACACTGACATATCTTTTCCAAATAGGTACTGACGTTCCGAATTTTAGTTTTCAACTCCTCCAACACAAGGTCGAACAAACTCAACCGAACTCCCAGCTAGGCAGTGCTCGAAGTGCGACGGAATGCGACGGTGTGGCATACCACTTCTTCATGAAATCTTTGCAACTCACGGATTCCTAATATGTTATGCCTTAATGAGTCATGCCCTTTGTTCGGATGCGAACGCACATCCTAACACAAGCTCCACACAAGCTTCACGTTGACCGTGCCAATGCCATGGGCAATTTTGACAGAGATGTAAGATACAAATTTCCATTGTCTGCTCATGCAGCCAGCTCAGCTACACCGATCCAAAACTCTGCTTGGTTTGTGCAGACTGAACTTGGTCAGAAAAACCTCAACCTGCTGACTGATGAAGAATTTGGCACTCTCGAAGATCTTCTCAAAGATTATTCTGACATCTTCACAGGAAGAACAGGAAAACTCGTGGATACGGAGTATAAAATCAAACTTCGTTCTGAGGCCAAGCCAGTCTACCAAAGAGCCTACACAGCGCCACCACAAATCAAGAAAGAGATTAAAGAGATGGTAGACAAGCTGGAACGATCAGGTCGGATCAAAAAGACTCAAAATCAATGGGGCTCACCATTTTTTCTGAAACGCAAGAAAAATGGAGATGGGTTTCGTCCCATCTTTGACTACAGGTTTTTAAACAAGCATATAGAAGTCAAGAAGTTCCCAATGCCAAAAACGGATGAAATTTTTCACTTTTTAGCAGGAGCTAAATACATATCCGTACTTGATGGAGAACAGGGATTCCATCAAATCCCACTCCACCCGGACAGTCAGGACTGTACGATCTTTGTCTGTCACAAGGGTTCGTACAAATTTAAGGTTTTTCCATTCGTCCTTAAAACTGCCAGCCAGGCTTTTCAACGAGCAATGACCTACATCCTCGGTGACCTCATAGGTCAAGTATGTATCATCTACATAGATGGCATAATTGTGGCACCGAAGACATGGGAAGAGCACAAACAAGCCCTTACCGCAATCTTTGATCGACTACGAAAGGCAGGTTTTACCTTCAAACGTAAGAAATGTCATTTCGGAGTACCGTAATTTCACTTGTATTACCCACGGACTATACGTAAATTTTTATGATTAAATTTTTAGTGCGGACAATCTCAGGTGCAGACTATATGAGAGATTAAAAATCAAAATATTGGAAAAAATATCGCATTCTGTTTGGCCAAAACAAAATGTGGCTTACCATAGCTCACTGACCTGATTTTAACCCAAGTTCTCTCCTCCCCCCCCCCCCAACTCGTCCCCACTGCTAGTTGTGGGTACTAATTAAAACGACATAGGGCAAATCTTGATGATTTTGATTAAAACTTTTGAGTACTTAGCAGACATCACATTGTGTTAAGCTGATCGATGTTTATTTTTGTGTGCGACGATCGGCACTCTAAATTGACCGTTTTTTAAAAGATTATTATTAAAGGTCTAAAAGGGTTGGCACTTCTAGTTGTAATTTAATTAAAATTATTAGGCATTGCTATGCAGTAGTATAAATTTAATTATAGTTTTAAACTGCAGACTATCTGGGAGTGCGGATTATCTGGGTGATTTTTTCCTAAAATACTTACAGAATAGGCTTGCCGATTATCTGAGAGGCGCATTATACACCAAAAAATACGGTACCCGAACTCAAGATTCTCGGCCTAAAAGTCAACGCAGATGGGGTTGCACTCACCAAGGACCATATTTCTGAGATCAAGAATGTCCCAAGACCTACCAACAAGAAGAAGCTACAAGCATTTCTTGGCTTGTGCAATTACTTTAGAAAATTCATCAAGCTTTTCTAAAGCTGCAGCTCCTCTTCATCAACTGACGAAGAAGGACGTACCATACAAATGGACTCCACAACACCGGACTTCATTTGACAACCTGAAGACCAAGCTACTCACATGGATTCTTTCTCTTCCCAACTTCGATGAGACCTTGTTCATCGAGAGCGATGCACCCGGAGAAGGTCTAGGGGCGGTCCTTACTCAACATATCGACAGAGAAGTGAAGGTAATAGAATTCTGGAGTAGGCTACTTAAAGAACGGGAATGCGCAAGTACCACGCTTTCAAGCTGGAAGCTCTCTCAGCAGTCAAAGCACTCTAAACCTGGGAGACCTACATTGCCGTTTCCAGATTTTTATTAATCGCCGACAACCAGACGCTGAGGTGGATTCCTTCAAACCACAAGTCATCAGGAAGAACCTCCAGATGGTCGATAAGGCTTCAGACATAGGACTTTGACGTAATCCACCGCCCCGATACTCAGAACATCATCGCAGACTTCTTTTCCTGAAACCCGTAAGCTCACAGCTCGGATGACGAAGAAGACTACCTGTACGAGACAACACCGACTATGACCTTTACCCAATAGATGGAAAAACATCCCTTCGACATTCAGCAAGCCATCACGGACCATCTTGACGACAACAGAAACCCCATGATGTTAGACATCAACCGATCTTAGACATCAGGGACAAGTCCCAGCTCCTCGAGGCTCAAAATGAAGACAAGAACACCCCGCAGGATCGTCAAGACCCGTACAACTAAGTTGTGAAAATTAGGTGAAAATACACAGTGGATGACACAGGACTCCTGTACTACGTCGGCCCACTTGTCAAACAAGAGGGGTTTACTGAAGACAGCATGGGCACTGTACGTGCCTAACTCCCTAAGGCTCACATATCTTTACAACTGCCATGACCACAAGCAGGCTGGTCACCTCGGCATATCTAAGATGATGCAGTTACTCAGAGGAGTAGCCCATTGGCCGAAACTCTTCAGCGACTGCAGAAACTAAGTGTGCTCATACCGCAAATGTCAGACAGCTATTACGGTTTCTCAACAAAAAGCAGGCAACATGCAACTACTAGTTTGCATCGAAGAAGTTCCGCATTCAGGGAATAGATTTTGTGGGTCCATTACCCAAAATCATATATGGACACAAATACATTTTCACAATGATGGATCTCTTCACCTAACATGTTTGGCTCATCCCAACCAAGAACTCAACAGCTCACACT
This sequence comes from Lithobius niger, assembly GCA_023313725.1. Classification (NCBI taxonomy): domain Eukaryota; kingdom Metazoa; phylum Arthropoda; class Chilopoda; order Lithobiomorpha; family Lithobiidae; genus Lithobius; species Lithobius niger. The sequence continues at coordinate 145,999 of JAHWFP010178218.1, read as the reverse complement.
GCTGCCAGAAAACTGTTGAAGGAATACATCAACAAGCATGAGCCTCCGGAAATAATAATTTCGGACAACTGGCCAGCCTTCATCTCGAAAGTTTTCTCCAACCTCCTAGAAATGACAGCAATCAAGCATCATTGCACCACTACCTATCACCATCAATCAAATGTGACTGAGAGACCCCGCAGGACAATGAAGGGATACCTGCACATCTTCCTCCAAGAACACATGGGGACCACTGCTAGAACCCCTGCAGTATGCCACGACCACGGCACCCCATGTCAGCACGGGGGAAACACCATATTACTTGATGTACGGGGAAGACCAAGAGTACCGCTACACATCTTAAGTCTACCAGCCAAGACCGAGGACATGACTACTCAAGAGTACGCTGAATATCAACACCAAGAGATGAGTAACGCCAAAGATCTCGCAGCCCCTCATCTAGCCGAAGCAGCAAGATCGTCAAAAATCAAGTACGACCAACAACACAGGAAAGTTGACTAAACCACTGGCGAGTTGGTCAAAATACGTAATCACGTACTCTCAGATGCCGACAAACCCATAAGCAAGAAGTTGGAACCAATTTATAAGATCCCAACCGAGTCAACACGAAGATGAGCGACGTCACCTACAAGATTGTGTTGATCAACGACGTCACAGACCCCAAAACCCATTAACATAATGGATATGCAGCCGTATTGGAATCCTGTCAACATGGACAGGATAGGCCCAAACGCACAACTAAGAAATCTGGCACCCGCTGTTCCCATGCTGAACGACCAGTCCGACCGGGAAGACTCCGAGAGCAACCAAGCTTCGGATTCCTCAGACTTAGAACCGGAATTTGACCCGGACTGGCGTGCTGACGATGATGAGGAAAACTCATCGGACTAAGATCAAAACAATAACGACGATAAACCCGCCACGTCAACGACTCCACCCGTCACCAGACAAAAGCGAAAGACAAAAAATCCTGCTCATCTGTAGCGCTACATTCTCATTATGACGGGAGACGACAACCTTTTCTCCAACATCGAAGAAGAAGATTGGCATCAGTGGCTGCAGAATTAGAATGACGGCGCCCGGCATCTACGCTGTGTGCACCGACGACTGAAAGTCTCATTGTACTATTGATTACGAAGAGGCAGCGGGTCTGCCGGGTGCAGAGTGGCTGGGTGTGGGAAGCAATCAAACCACGCTTGCCCGCAAAGAAGTGGACCTTCTCTTTCTAAACTCGTACGCAGTCAGGAATAAATCTTTTTTAAAACCTAGACTACTGCAGGGCCTGGTCCACAACATCTTTAAATTTGAGACAATGAAGCAACCTCTACACCCATCTCTGTGTTCTTCGCACCACTCAAGTTTTCACATGGAAAATCAGCAGTCGACACCGCAAGAAGTTCCTGCACGAAGGCAAGGTCCAGTGTTCCTGAATTCAAGACTTCCCACCACTGAACCCATAGTGAACTAAGTCATACCCACTTGGGATGCACAGTGTTTTTTTTTTCATAAGTTGTATCTTCGGGAGAACTAAGTCGTATCTTCGGGATGCACCCTCATCATCCACAGATGAAGAAAGAAGAGAAGCGCGCATTTTGTTTTCCGTGGTATGCCGCGCGTTAATTTTGCTCTTCGTTGCGCTTCTCTGAGGTCAAATTTTATTGTAATACTGGTAAGCTTGTGTTGCGCCTATTAGCGGTTAATTCCTTAGCTTTAGTTGAACGTCTGCATTGCGACTATCTGCGGTGAGCTCTCTAGATTTAATGTAAGTGTTCCACGAACAATATCCTGGACACAGTAGGAATTTTTCTAATGATTTATGTCTTTCCAGTCAGAAATCCATACAGGAAGCGTCGGCCTCTCAATTTTCGGAGAGGGGATAGAGTGTTGGGATGGTAACTGAACGCCCACAACACATTCCGCCCCCCAGCGACTGTGCGCCCGCACGCTCACTGGCCGGAGTGTCATGTGACGACTTCCTCCCAGGTCGCTTGAGCAGTTGTAAAGATGGCTTCGCCTCGTGCATGTCATGCAAAGGCTTTTCAGCCAGTAAATGCAAGTTAAAGTGAATATCGGCTCATCATTCCGCCACAACATTGTTCGGGGGGCTATCCGAAGAAAATAGACAAATAGTGACCAATTAATTGGCGCCCGAACAGGGACCATGCAGTGATGATATTCAAATTTATTGGTGAGTCAAAACGTCATCACGTGTTACATGTTGTAACACTGACAGTGCAACACTCACGAAATTACCTTCACAGCAATAATATGCAGCAATTACACTCGTGCATCAAGGACGATGACAGCGAAACGATTCGATGGGAACTGGAGATGTTTAACCTTTGGGATCATGTAACATGCCTGAACGAAGCAGACTGCAAGGTGGACCATTCCTGGCCCTTCACTTTACTGCCAATGCGGACTGAAAAGATATGAAAAAGAAGGAGGACGTTTGGCACCCATTTGGGCTTTCCCTGGCCCTCCAATCGTCATGATGTCCAACGACAGGCAATGGCCAGTAATTTACGAGAACCTAAATCAGCAAATGGTTTAGACCATCGTACGGACGGTGGGTACGCTTCAACGAGTCGCTACCCACATACTAATTAAGTGGCCTGGTGGGTTCCAGCCTACGAGTTCCGCACCATGAGGGGTATTATTTGCACAGACCACAAAGCTCTGTGGCACAAATTACAAGAAGACGTAGGTGACGTTAACATCGTCAGGGAGTGGCCCAAGGCAACAGACAATGACGAAAACCTTTTGTTTTGGTCGCTGTATAAGCTAGCGGAATTCGAAAAGCCACAGCACCAGGGCAAAGACAGAGGAACAACATGGTTGTGGAGGGCAAACGTTGTTGGCTTCAGGACCACTGGCAGAAAGCTAATGTGCACCACTGCAGGAGTAGTTGGGGAAAGCAACCCACCCACTGAGTGCTGAAGCACCGCAGCAAAGCAAGTGACTCGGCAGTGCATTTACGGACGGCCGAAAAAGAAGACAGTGTCTGTGCTCAGTAGTGATTAAAAACAAAATTACGCAGTTTTAAACTTGAAACACTGCTGTATTGCCACTTAACTATTGAAGTTTAACAATGACTTGGTGCTACGTACCGCTTTGTCCACCCGACGTCAAAACAAACACTCCAGAGGTTTAATTTCATGAATTTCAAACAGATGAAGACAAATGGTATTTGTGCATTGTACTGTATATTTCGCTACAGCATTTTCTATTATCACTAAGAATGCAGTAAACGATCCTATGATGTAGCAATGAATCGTGCGAAGACTTCAAGGATAGTCACCGTTACAGTGAAATATTGTTCGCTTAGTGCTGCAACACCAGTAAATGTAATAATGAGAAGATTGTCACGTTTGTGCATGTTGCTGTTAGATATATTTCTTTGTGCTGAGAAAACTGCAATACCTGTCAATTTTTGCATTGTTGCCTCAACGATGCTGCCTAGCCTTGAGATTTCTGTGGCCGATGGCTGCCTCAGATACCCAACCGAGCATGCACGATTCTCCCTTTAAGAGTGGAAGTTGCCCGAGTTTATCATCTTTTTGGCTCAAGCCGCGGTACTTGTCTGCTGAAGCCTTCCCCTTTTGGCCAAGGTCCTCTCTCCGCAGGAAATGAAGTCATCGTGGCTCCCTCCCGTTGTCTCCCGGGATCGTCCCACATCTGAACCGAAGAATTTTTCCGTCCCTCTCATCGAGTTCACCACTCGACCGCCTCCATCTAATCGGTCTCCCGTTGATGCCTCACGTCCTCCGGCCAACATGTCGCTCTGTCGTCGTCGACTACCTGACACGTTGCACCTTTTCACAATTTTTCGTCCAAGTTTAATCTTGGCTGACGTGTTCTTGTCGCCCAAGCCTGATCACCGACGACAACTCCTTGTCGTCCACAAAGACCCATCGGCATCTTGTTGTCCCACCAAGGTCCTCCATTTCAGCCAGAAGATAGCTTTCGTCCACCTTGCCGCTGTCGCCGTTGCTTTCGTCCATCAACCACAATGGCGATCTTCATCTTCGTCTCCCTGTCGTCCCACTAAGTGTGGCTTTCATCAAGCATCGAGAACCTGTCGTACAGTCACACGGTCCTCCTTTTCTTCTGTTCCTATCGTCTCACCAAGACCTCTATGATCTCAGGGCCTATATTCAGCTGTCTTCAGGTCCCATCGTGGCTTTCGTCAAGCGTCGCCTTCCTCGAGACCCTATCGTCCAGTCACACGTGTCGTCTCCGCACTAGCTGCAGGCCACGGCTTCCTCCACTCGTCCCCAAGCATGCCGCCGGCCCCGGATCCGCCCGGTCGCCCCGCTCACGACAACCGTCCTCGCTCATTGCCACAGCTTTCGTCCACATTCCAGTCGCCACTGACCCCCTCACACGAGGCACCCTGCCCGCATGTGAAATCTCCACGACAGCCGGCCGTTTCTTACGGTCGTGACCGTTTTTGTCCAAGCTGACACCTCCCACACGGCTGAATTATTTCACCGGTAACCTATCACTCTGGTTCTTCCAATGCAATCACCGTAGTCAAGCAACATCAGGTCCGATTAGCACTTGGATGGGTGACCACCTAGGAACACAGAGTGCTGTAGATGCTCAGCAGCCTCCACTAACTCCCGTCAACAAAAGTTTCATATCCCACAGCTGCACCGTTTCCTGGATGCTCCAAGCCTCGTCAACTCTCCATGACGAATGTTTCCAGCTTCAATTCCCCGTCGTCACCACTTCATTCCTCCATGCCGTCTTACGATTCTTGTCATTCGGCATTCCAAATTCTAAACCTTGTCATCCCATCCTGTCGCCCCAGTTCCTGTCGTCGATGAATGCTGACATCTCGCCATGTCGTTACTGCACGTCAAGCTTCGAACCTTTCACTCCAACCAAGGTTTCCGCCCGACACTGTCGTCCAAGCCCCTGCCTTCCAGCTTCCCTACCATGAAGCTGTGTGGACGTCCTGCACTTCGCCAACTTACCGCTGCCACTCACATCCTTTGACCAGCTTTGCTGTGCGGCCACCCCCGTCACGTCTCTCTACTCCGTTCCGTCCAGCTGGCTGCATCCGGCTGGCCGGCCGCATCGGACCACCTTCCCCAGGGCGATGAAAGGT
>JAHWFP010178218.1:130728-140873 GCA_023313725.1 Lithobius niger | reverse complement strand
CGGACCACCTTCCCCAGGGCGATGAAAGGTTCACCAGCCTCTCCGACCCACTCTACCATCTTGTGGCCGAAAGGTGATCCAGCCAAGCCTCTCCACACCACGACTTCCAGGTCCCCCACCAGCGCTCACATCATTTATTTCTGCTTCCGCCATGTTCGCGTTTCCCGCCTCCCAGCGTTGTCACGCCTTTGTGGCAAATTTTCTCGTGCCTAGCTGGCACTTTTTACACCTGGACACTGGTTTCTTCCAGGAATCCTTTTTTTTTGCACCATGGTGAAAGTCCTTCACGCCAAACGCTTCGAGGACGAAGTGGACGTTTATTTCGGCAGAACACCCAAAATCGATAATCCCGGATCCTGCCGTTGCCCTGGACTCAACCACCCCGCTCATCTAGACCCCCACAAAGGGGTCTGCCAATACCATCGTCAGTGCGACTATTATTCAAATCCTTAGTGATTTGTGAACAATTACCCGTAGCACCAGTCTTTCGAGCAGTGACAGTAACATGCTCGTTACAGTTTTAACCTGAATGGAAATTTGTGCATCTCCACACCAGCTCCATTCAGTAGTATCAGTGCATTAAATCAGCCTCACCATCTATAAATTGTGTCTTCCAACAACAGCGAAACGTTTGTGTTCTAATTTTTGCCTCTCTTAAATTGGAAACCCCACATCCCACGTTTAAAACGGAGATATCAAGAAAGTCTTTGGACACATGTGTCAACACGACACTGAAGTGTGAACCAAAACACCTAGAATTGTAACAAGAGATGACTGACACTGCCCTTTTAAACTTGACAGTACCTGAAAATCTGTTTACACCAGCAGAAAAGTAAATAACACTATATGAAGCCGAACCATTTTTAACGCCAGAACAAGCACAAACCCTGAAGGATATCGACGAAGAATACAACGATTGAGGATGAAATGGGTGGATGTCCTGACATCGAAGCCCACATAGTTTTGCAGCATGACCGTCCCGAACAGTGCAAACCATACCAGACCCGAACCCGACAGACTTTTGATCAAAGCTCAAGTCGACAAATGGCTTGAACAAGGAGTTTGCCATTCTAACAACTCGTCATACGCAGCACCGGCTTTCGTTGTCGAACAACCTTTTCATGATACCACACCCCGTCGAGAAGTGATTGACTACCCTCGCATGATAAACCCTATCTTGGTTCCAGACCCACAACCGATCGACAATATGGAAGACGTAACAGAGTAGCAAACAAAAAATATAAATTCAAAGCCGATATTGCGAAAACAGTTACACAATCAGCATTCATGAGCAAGTTCTGCACAAAAGTGCTTTTGTGATCCCAGATAAACAGTTCGAGTTTTAACGCATGCAGTTTCGAATGGCAGCTGGACCATCAATCATTACTAGAGCCATAAAATTTGGCTACGCTCATCTTCTGAACAGGAGTGTTTTTGTACTTTGACGACATCAGTTTTGGCTCCGAGTTGTTCAATGATCACGCTATTCGCAAAGTTTTTGAAGCAATGAGACGAATGCGATTTAAGTTCTGTCGCAGCAAATGTGTTCTCACTGCTCCGAGCATTTCACTATTCGGACGTCTTCTGTCGCCTGAAGCCATTGTTCCAGATCCTGACCGAACAGCATCTGTAACCAAGTACACACCACCAAAGACAATTTCTGAGCTAGAAATTTTTTCGGCTTTGTCAAGGTATTCAGAAAGCATGTTAAAAAATATGGCTTCCATTGCCAAGCCACTCAACGATATGCACAAGGTGTATCCACGGGACAGGTGGTGAAAACAATAAACCACTGCCTGTTTTAAACGATGTTCAAATGACCGCTTTCGAAGAACTCAAAATCCACATACCAACCCCTCCAGTGCTAGGTTACTTACGCCAAGGAACACCGACTTTCGTTAAAACCGATGTGTCGTACGATGGGCTAGGCGCTTGTATCTCTCAAGACCGCGACGACAAGTGCTGCATAATAGAGTATGCCAGCAGATCGCTTAAAGACACAGAATCACGCTATCATAGTACCAAGCTTGAATGCACCGCAGTATACTGGGCCGTAACAGACAAGTTTTGCCTATGTCTCCTTCGTCAATTGTTTACAATCATCATGGTCAATTTCTCAACCGCCTACATTGTAGCCAAAGCTTAAACTTAACTGGAAATTTGCAAGACACGCTGTTGACCTAGCACCCTACGATTTTAAAGTAATCCATGGATCCGGCAAGGAAAATCTCATTGCCGACCATTTACCCCGTTACCATGGACAAGACGACCAGCAGCAAAATTGTCTCTCGCAATCACTGTTGCAGCCTCTCAACAATTAACTGCATCACAATGTACGACAACTACTGTCGGCAGATTCATGCCAAACCGCATCTGCCACCAAAACTGCACATCTTCAGCAAATTCAGAAATCCTTCTTGCTAAAAAACGATATTGTCCTACATTTACAAGAGAATACAGAGGGAGGGAGCACAAAATAATGACCACATTACAAAATGTAATTAAAAACAAACTAGAAACGATATCGAAGTGCAGTTTGTTTTGTTAAAAAGATACACTCAAGTAGTTTTACGGCTCACTGTTGCCAGAGCAATCTGACCAGCATGCACTGCGTGTGACGTCATATCGGCAAAATGGTGTATTAGACAGCAAAAAGTGATGTGTGTCGTATGGTTCTGAGAGTTTCAATCCAGTATTAAAGTGCAGCGGAAATTCTTTCCTACGGAGATACATGAAGGATCTTGTTTTCAAAACCAAAGTGAATAACTTTGATGAATTGCATGAAAGCATTACCAATTCAACTATAGTAGGGCCACTAAGAGAATGACTTGGTGTTATCATCGATTGTTTAAGTCGTGACCTCGCTTGCTTGTTTTAGCTGCATGCAAGGTGCACTCTTGGCCATTCATTACCCGTTACCAAGGATTCTTCCACGGTTTGGCAGCGCTACGTACACGATCGGATCGAGATGGTCCGTGCATTTGCAATGAATTCAATTGGAATGATCGTTTTGAGAAGTTGTTATGGCTACGTCAACACATAAAATAATTTTAGCAGCAAAGAAAGATAATTTGTGATTCCTTTCATAACATAGTGAAGTGAGAAAATGTTTGTTCCACTAGAAGTACTTTTAAAAACGATATAAAGGTTCGTTACTGAAAATATAAACGTCGCTCGCGCTTAAAGCATCATTCATCCTCCCCTATGGTTGCCAGGCAACAACAAGTAACGCAGGCAAGCCATCCAAATTCAGCTGCCCAAAATCCAAACAAATAAGATAATAGTGAAATATTAAATTAAATCCCTATACTTTTTTTTTTTAAATAAAGGTAAGGTAAAATAAGACAAATGAAGAATAAGACGAGCTCCACGTGTAAAATAAGCATACTACCTAACACGAAAAACTGTTGGACTGCGTACGGCAACTGTTAAATCGGCCGTAGCCGTCTCGTGATTTCGGCAGTGTTCTATTACTTTCGATAACAAAAGCCTGGCGAGTCGAAAATAGTTTACAATAAATTTACACGTGTTACCTTGAAACGTGCGTAAATCCTAGATAAACGGGGAAAACAAATACATTGACAGTGTTAGTTGTCAAACTCTCGTTTGTTTACATACGTAGAACAAAGTGGAGCTGTAAATCAACATCTGTTGTGTCCACTCTCGATCATTTCGTGAGATTTCTTGTATCCAGACGTTAACTCTGTAGTGTTGCACGAATCTTCTTTCAATGATTTGTTCTGTTGACAAACATTTTGAATCGTAGCACGAAACAAGGAATCGGTGCATCGTTATCCCGCGTTTTCTTTATCACCGCCCCTTACTTTAATTGCTGTATAGCGCCGATTACTACCATACAAATATGGAAAACTAGGTTGCGCTTCCCTCCCCCCACCCCCCACCAATCCTCATGCCAATTTGTCAATTTAGTTTGTAATACAGTACATTGTAATCAGCAGCTGGCAAATAACACAAATACGAGCACAATGGATTTTTATTTTTATTTACCAAGACTTCTAACAAGACGGCTATCCTTTTTCCAGCAAACCCCAAGCATTCCTTCGCTCTGCCGACACTTTCTTAACAATAGGGAGTTGGTTATTTGTACGCATGTCTACAATAATACGTCTTAATTGACATGTCGAAAATATTGAGCTGCGAAATGGGTGATAGACGCGGCCTTTTTTTTTTACCCCGGCGTCTCTACATCACGTGCCCGGAAAAGCTATAGGCTTACGCGCCCTGCATGTGACGTGTAGCAATTTAGCTAAACGTTACAACGCTCCCGGCAGTAGCAGCCACTGCACACTTTCTGGATTGCGTGTTAGTTCTATACTCTCCAAATTCACTCACCCTGGATTCTAAATACTAGACGACGTTTTAAACATCTCCAGAGCTTGACTGTGTTAAGTTTTACCGCGCTTCGCTAACGAAGTCGAATTCGACGCCATGTCTAGGTTCGATTGAACTCGCTGTTGGCAAGGTGCACCTATCCTACTGGCAAAAACGCGCGATATTCGACGAACGCCGAGTCATTCTTTCAGTGGCCGGACTCTACCACCATCAGTTCCGCCGTGTTGCAAAACAAATGGTGTGAGACTGAGTACCGTTTGGACATATTGCATGCAACTAACGTTGCCCACGTTGAAGTGTACTGATGGCAAAACTAATCATTGGCTGTAAAACTATTTGAGCATATCTTTTTAACAAAACAAACTGCAGTGTCTAGTTTGTTTTTAATAAAGTTTTGTAATGTGGTCATTATTTTGAGCTCACTACGTACTAGGTTCTTCAGTCTTAAAGACCTACCATGACGCCGCCGCATATTTCGATTCGGACAACACCACTGATCGCGTATGGACCAACTTCTGGTGGCCAAACCTTCGTCAAGATGCCAAATCTTACATTCGTGGTTGTACGGAGTGTCAGCTTGTCAAGAGATGGATGGTTAAAGCTAATGGACATTTAGGACATCGTCTCATCCCCTGAACACCTTGGGAAGTTATGTCAGCCGACCACGTTGTCGCACTCCCCATTACTACACGTTACGTTCTCGTTCTTGCAACCTCGTTGTCTCTAACCGCTTACAATGTTATCGAGCCCCTTGAAAGTGAAATCGTTTTGCGTTTTGGACCACCCTTAAATTATATATCGGGTCAAGGAAAAGCTTTTATCGCACAGATGACACAGCGCTGCTTCCAATAGCCTAGTATGAAATCCTTCATGTACCAACGCCACCTTACAAACCACAAGCAAATGGATTGGTTGAACGAGCATATGTTACCTTGGTCGCTACCCTAGCTAAAACAGTATGAAGAAACCCTCATGTTGTGAATAGTTTATTAATTTAGGTTAATAAGCCCTAGACCACCTACATATCGGTATCGTATCGGCTCGATATCTGCACGTTATCCCATCTGAACTTTATTATTATTAAGTATTCAAAGCCTATCATTAAGTAATAGCATCGTCCATTCGGCCATTAGCCTAATTAATTAACATTATTCACTCGTAAGGAGTAAGTTATAACAGGCGCACCTAGCCTAAACTACCAGTTCCCTAGTGCACTTTAGACAGAAGCCAAGTCATGAGTTATCCAGATCAACTTGTAAGTTATTGGTCCCCGACTAGCTCAGCACCCACCTGTTCACTCTGGCTAGATCCAGTTCCAACCAGTCCAGAAGGGAGAAGCCCAGATAGTTAGATATTGTTTAGCCGGCCAGTGTTGAGCTAGAACTCACACAACATGAATCATCAGTAAATGTAGTATAGCTGATTTACGATAGATTTACAATGGTTGTGATTTACACTTGCCTAATGTGCTTTTAACTATCAACTCAGCTAAGCAGAGCACGACTGGGTTCTCACCATTTTACTTCCTCCATGGACACATTCCAAGACTCCCGAAACAATTGCAACTAGCAGCTATAATTGATGACACTCCTCGTGAAAACCAGTTAGATCTTCTGTTTCAAACACGAATTGCAGCAACAGTGAATTTTGAAGAGAATCACAACGTAAGTAAGGAACGATTCGACACCAAATGCCTCGACACCAAATTTCAGCCCGGAAACTTGGTGTACGAAGTCTACCACCATAAACTGACCCCACATTATAAACGACCTTTTCGTGTCGAAACACCAATCGGCACCGTGTGTTACTCAATCAGCAACGTTGGCCGCCCTGAAAGTTCTAAGATTGTTCGCGTACAAACACTAAAACCTTTTCATAAGCAGCCAAACCTAGATGAAGATTTTAACAATGAACTTGTGTCATCTCCAAGAGTTTGAAGATGATATTCCATCTTCAGACGAAAATGATGACTCGGACAAAGTTGATCTCCTTTCGTCTTACTGCCTCTTGAAGGAAAAGATGAGGAAAACTGTGATGTTGACTTACCTCCCAATACAAATGACGATTATTCTGTTCTTCCACAATGTCCGAAACGTTCCTCTCGCATGCCTTTACGTTTCAGGGATTTCGGAATGGACGTTGACCTATTTTAAAACACAATCAAAACATAGCAACAAATTTTATGTTAGATAAATTTTGGGCCTAGTGTTAGCTGTATTTTGATTATTTAGATTTATCATAAATGCAATTCTTAATTTAGTCTCGTTTCATGTTAAGTTTTGTTTTACTTGAGTCACCTTTTAGTGAGTGCCAACTCATGCTACACTCTGATCTGTATATATATTTTGTACATAAAGTCATTCTAAACAACAACACCGCTAACACTAATCAATGCGAAGAGGTGGTCTGCTTACAGCACACCACACGGCAGTTTTTGACGGTTGTGGACGACACGGCGCTCATGCTACGTACAAGCGTCAAGCCTCTATACATATTAGGAAGCTGTGCCTCTTTTTGCTGTGAGGAATGGGCATACCATCCATCAAAGTTCAAACAAAGTTAATGTTTTGGTTTGCTGATGTTTGAATGCTGTATTTATTGTTTATTTCATCACGTCAGCTCTTGATTTTAAGCAAATTCTTCATCTTACCCGACTGATTCCTCACGTTCAGCTGTCCTAGTTTATTTAGTCCCTTGCTTCAATTCTTCATTTTGGGACAAGGTGCGTACCCATATTCCTCTTCCATAGAGAGCTAAACTTTCACTTGATAAATGTCAAAGCTTCTCATTAGGAACTGTGATAGTACCCTTTAATTATTGCCTTGAAAATACAACTCTTAAAGCTGCGCTAAATTGTTTCAAGGATCTTGGTGTTTGGTTTCAGGCTGACCTGAAATTCACCACGCATTGTAATTATATTGTGTCTTTGGCAAATCGTCGGGCTGCAATCATCCAGCGGTGCTTTGTGTCGGGGAATTCCGACACAAAACTTTGGGCTTATAAGGTCTACGTACGCCCACTACTGGAGTACGCTAGCCATGTCTGGTCGCCACGATTGTTGAAGGATATTGACAAAATCGAATCGGTCCAGAGGAGATTTACAAAACATTTACCTGGGCTTAGTAAGAAACAATATCAACAGCGCCTAAGTGCTTTAAACTTAGACACTCTAGAATGTCGACGCCTGAAGGCCGACTTAATCCTTACATATAAAATTATACATTGTTTGCTACCAATTGATCTACCTTTTTTCGATGTTTGCACTAACCCCAGAACTCGAGGAAACCATCTGAGGATAATTAACCAGGGGTTTAACTTGAACTGGAGGAGATCCTTCTTCGCTCTATGAGTGATCGCTGCGTGGAATTCGTTGAGCGACGATATTGTCTCGGCCCCATCGGTTTACATTTTTCGGAAACTACTAAACAAGTGCGATCTGAAGGCGCACCTACTTCGTCCGGAAAACTGTCCGTAACATTTTATTAAAATTTTAAACACATAAATCTTAAACTTGACGAGCATACTCTGCATATGAAAACGTATAAAATAAGTGGATGATTTTAAAGTTTTTAAATATATATTTTTTTTAAACCTTGGTGTGCTGTTAGTGGTTCTCCCTGGATCCTTGCATTTCCATTTTGCTTTTTAGCTGGAGTAAATAAACATTATATAAAACTTATATAGCTTTTCAAGAGTTTTGGTTAAATCTGGTAGCAAATGTGATCGTTGCCTGAGACGGATATTTCGTTATTGATAGGGCAGGAAAGGCGGCGAGCGAATGACATGATGGACGCGATCGTCCAATGGTCGTCCAATGGCTCTGATTATGGAAGCACGAGGAGATAGACGGGCAGGCAGCAAAGGTGCATAAAAAAACTGACGGCACACACAAAGAAGAGAGCATGTCACCATCTTTGAAAGATATTTTATGCTTGTTACAGCAAGGTTTAGAGGAACTGAAGATTCAAAGAAGCACAAAACAACCAGAAAAGAGTAGTCGAAAAATGTCTGACACAATTGCATGGAGTGCAACTGAAAATTGCAGTGTTGATTGGTGAATTGACTTCAGTCTCAAAACATACTACTTTAGTTGTTTGCATACGAGAAGTTGTTCCGAGTGCAAATATTAAAAGTGTAAAGAAAAAAACGAACCAGATCATTCAAATGGACCCATCACTTTTTTCTTGATTGGATTGAACTTGGGAAAACAACAGCTCTAGAAATACTGAATGGTTTGTTGTCTTGTTTAAGTAGCCCTGCTCTGGATATACCGATGACTACTTACACAAAACCTTTAATTGTTTTGCAACTGATGGTGCATCAATAATGGTTGGTAACAGGCTGAGTTGCTACGCTCTTACTGAAGAGATATCCAAATGTGCTACGACAGCATTGTGCAGATCACCGTATTGATTAGCAATTGGAGACACACCCAGCGACGTAGCAGGCATCAATAATTTCCAAATGTTTTTTTGACAAAATTTGCAGCTTGTACAGTCCTTCACCTAAGAACCGAAGAGATCCACGGAAGTGTTCAGCAGAGCTGGAGTTGCGAACAATCGCTGTTGGCAGAATTCTAAGCACTGGTTGGATTACATTAAGTTCACAATCGTATAGCTGTGTGGCAGAACTATGTTGCTTTGTCGCAATAGTTTTCCAACGCAGCTGAGAATAAGTCCAGAAATCCTACCGAAAGCTCAGTTTTCTGGCATGAACTAACAGAAACTGGGTTCGTTCAAAACTTGGGTGTTCTTTATGATTAACTGGAGGAGCTTGAACATTTGCCTCTGGATCAACAACGTCGTGACACGACACTTCCCAACGCTCACAAAGTGATATTTCGCCAAGTGCTTGTGATGGAGTCTACGACAGAAACAGGAAGCCGTGGAGAGCACTTCAAAGAGGTACAAGAAGCTGTGAATGAGCGTTCATTTCGAGACATACAATTACATCAAGTACTAGAGTGGCAGAAATAAACTCTTGCCAATTTTTCCATAGTTTGGCTGTCAATCTTCGCTCTCATATGTTTGTGACGACTGTGTCTCACACTTCTTTAAATTCTACGAGTAAAGAGAATAGTCACTATTCAGAACTTAGTGAGGCTGTTGAAGTGTTAGATCCACTTAAATGGCCAAGCGGCACCAGTAGCAACATATTGTATGGAGAGAAGCAAATAACGAAACTTTGCTGATGATTTAAAGTAGAAGAACGCTCGAGTGTAAGATGCTTCCGTTCCGTGAGTATCTTGAAGACCATGAGGCTATTCAAAAGATGTCGAAACCACTAATAAATGCAGTGAAAACAGTAGTGGTTTCTACTACACAGCAGAATGTGAGAAGTGTTTAGCACTATGAACGACGTTCACAGTTATGTCCAAAACTGTCTGCTAGTACTCCACATGTCATCACTTTTGTTCATGAAGTGTGTAGGACAACCATTAGAGTAGTTCAACCCAACAAGTTATGTGAAATTTTGGTTCGAAAGAGTGGCAGTAGGTTTGCAGATACACCAATCGCATGAGCAGGCCTAAAGTAGAAAAATGTTCGGCCTAAAAATCATGTGGAACCACCTATAAACCACCATGCACTGTAAGCAACTTTGTACATCTGGGTGTTTCAGGACTTTGTTTCAGGACTGAGTATGCTTACAACGCCTAAGAAAAATAAATAAAGTCACAGGCATGTTGTGCATTTGGAAATATAGTAGACTTTTTTCCCAGTAAAAGAGTTATAGAAGTAATTATTGTTTTTTAGTACAATTTCTTTTGTAACTACAAATTATTATGCATGTCC
>JAHWFP010178218.1:105479-127139 GCA_023313725.1 Lithobius niger | reverse complement strand
GGGGGGGGGGGGGAGGAAAGGTTGAGGTTAATAGCGCATCAGCAGCTAGGTCATTAGCGCCAACCTAACTGCAAAACTGGACCTTTAATAGTATCCTATTAAAATAAAGTTCCCTTCCGGAATATTAACCACTTTACTACAAGATACTTAGAGTTCAGTGGTAACTTACTTCTAGATGCCATAGCTAACTGTCATAACAAGGCTCAAATAACGATGATACTGTTAATCGTAATGTTGCAGCCTCAAATGTGTTACATAGGGGCCTTATTAAAATTTAAAATAAGCAAATGACATCCTCAAAAGAATGACGGTATTAAACATGAAAAACAATGTTTGAGTACCAAGTGATGTCAGGAGCGGCATGAAGAATGAGCATCCAACACAATTCTACTGATGTTCCACCATTCGTCCTAAGTCCTGACTGTTGTCAAACTAGTATCCGTTTTTACTTTTGTGGAAAACTTACATTAAAAATGACACCGTGTTGGGTTTAACCTGTCAAAAATAGCCCGCGTCCTGCAAATAGTCCAAGCGTGTTCTAGAACTAGCGTTTAAACAAACTTGAAACGAGGAACGCATTTTGGTTCTTGAGCTACGGCCGACTGGAGTAGAAATTCTCCCGACTCTACGCCAGTTCTTGCGCATGCCAGGAAGTTAAAGCCTGGCGATGATAAATTAACTGGCCAGAGCAAGGAGCTGAAACCTGCTGCTTTCCCACCAGACAGCCTTGTGCAAATGGTGGATTACAAAGCGAGCGTTAAATGAGACGATTTTTCACCAAATTTGTTTTTAGTCAGTATTGCTAAGAAGCTAAGTTTTATTTTTTAGCAGGATCAGTTTTTGCATCTTTTAACTCCTCCCTGAATGTTTTCATTATATTGAAGTTGTTTTATATCACCAGGAGCAAACAAATAAATACCATACATGTCCGCTCCTAGTAATATCAAATAACTTCTATACATAAAATGAAGAAACTCAGGGAAGAGATAAAAGATGCAAAACTAATCCTGCTAAAAAAAAAAAAATAGCTGCATAGCAATACTGACTAAAAACACATTTGGTGAAAAATCATGTCTAAATCCAATTCCAAACACGTGGGTGCCAGTCTTCGATATAACAAAAAATAAATCTTAAGAAAAAATTCAAATTCCGTTCAGTGTGGCATGATCATCACGGCTACTCCAAATGAAAGCAGAATTTATTTTTTTAATTGTAAAAAAATTGGAGTCACTTTTTCGGAATTATATTGGACTTTGGATTCAGTGTTTTTTACTTTTTTTCTCCAAAAATTGTTGTATAAGAGATATTACACGTTGTGCTTTTTTTTGTAAACTGCGTTGTATCCACGAATCGCTGAAAATAATGTAGGAGTACAGGAACACAATACCATATTGCAACAGGTAAAATCGTACACTAATAAAGGTTTACTAAATTTTAGATATTTTTTGTGGACGATTTTTCTTTGTTGTGCTAATGTGTTTCCATTACTGCTATTTTATAACAATTTGTGTACTTTTAGTTCCTTTGTTTTTTTTGCTTTTTGATGAAAGAAAAGATCAGGTGGACAGTGAACATGTGAAAAGTACGAAATTTGTGAAACAAGATGTGAAATACATTTTCTTTCCTTATAGATCAATCCGTGAGGTATGCTGGGCGATCACAACGAATCGATATAAACTATTTGCCACAAAGAATTCAGAACTGCGAAATACAAACCTCTTGGGTAAATACCATGCACTATTTTGTTACTTTTCAATAGCACCATAAGTAATGTAGGCACGATGATGATTTGCAAGTAAGTTAGGCAGCTCACAACTCTTTAATTTGTCTGGTTAATGACATGTGCACCTCAATGATTTGCAAGTAAGTTAGGTAGCTCACAACTCTTTAATTTGTCTAGTTCATGACATGTGCGCCTCAATGATTTGTAAGTAAGTTAGGCAGCTCACAACTCTTTATAATTTGTCTAGTTAATAACATGTGCGCCTCAATGATTTGAAATTAAGTTAGGCAGCTCACGACTCTTTAATTTTTCTAATTTGTCTAATTTTTTTAGTTAATGACATGTGCGCCTCAATGATTTGCAAGTAAGTTAGGCCACTCACGACTCCTTAATTTTTCTAGTTAATGACATGTGCGCTTCAACGATTTGCAATTAAGTTAGGCAGCTCACGAGTCTTTAATTTTTCTAGTTAGTGACATGTGCACCTCAATGATTTGCAAGTAAGTTAGGCGGCTAACGACTATTTACTTTTTCTAGTTATTGACATGTGCGCCTCAATCTTTGAAATCGGGATTTATTGGAGGGAAATGTTTCAATGATCCAACATTATGATTTGCAAGTTGCAACTGATTTTTTTTTGCACGATTAATTTTTTTTATCATAAATTCACTTTTTGGGAACTTGCTTGCTTTTCTGATTTATAGTGTTTGAATTTTTGGTTTTTGTTTAACCCATTGTTTAGAAACTATTTGCACTGCTTATTCTGTTACGAGTTCGCTTATTTTAGTGGGGGGGGGGGAGTGTGCTGTCAGAGATTGCTAGTTTCTTTTTACCTGTTACTACAGGGTGTTGTGGCCACTCACTGCTCGTTACCAGGTACTAGCATACATGCAGAATAAACCTGCATAACACACAGACAGAGATCCCACACCTGGAGTTTCAATCCCCCTAATGAAGCAACTGTGAATTCAAATAACTGGGAGTGGTTATAATTGTTTCAAGTAATGCTTGTTCAATTACCGAAGGCAGTCAACAAAGATGAAACCTTTCAGGCAGCGCACAGGCACACCCAGATTTCACGATTGCTTGCGTCATACTGATTAGGATTACAGAAATTTCGATGTATATAGTATCGTGCAAAATGTGTCCCTCGGTCAGTGTTTCATACGGGCAGTTGTGTGCGCTCAATGCAAGGTTCATTCTGGCTGTGTGCGCTCAAGCATCAGAATTTGCTTGTGCGCTAATACCACAGAACCAATTTCACTTATGGCAAATTAGTGGTATCGTCATCTGTCAATTTAATACGCCAGTAGTGTGTCGTGGATTACGATCAACATGTTATCATGGTATAATTCGACGATTAGATGAAACTGGCATAAAATTGATAGCATTTTTTTTTAGCTCTGCAGAACGCAACACAGTGCTGGTTAATTATTTTAGTGTCTCTTCCAGCACCAAAAGTTTAAATTTATAAAACTAGCTGAAATATAAAAAAAATCTGGCAGTTTGCATGGGCAGCCGGGAGCACTGTGGGGCGTCAGATTCAATAGGCGTCTTGGTCCCGGCTGTACTTCTCTGGCTTCTTACAGACTCGGGTTAAATTCTGGTGAAGGGAAGTGTATATGTACGGGTTTTTCTCCGGTTGTTTCCCGCCTGTTGCACGAGGGTTTCCTCCAGGTACTCCGGTTTCCTCCCTCATGTGGCAAAAATATACCCGACATGATGGTGGTATCTTCACTTACCACCTACAACTTGGGCCTTCAAAAACCTGTAAGCTTATTAGTCAACACCTTCTATTCTATTCTATATTCTATTCTATTCTCGTCCATTTCCAGAGAATGAGCCACTTTTTTTTGCGATCCAATATCTTCCAAATTTGGAACGTAAACAAAAAAGGCAATAGAAGTCCACTGATAAATCACAAGCGTAGAAGTAGTTTACCGACAACAACCCGTAAATTGAACCTCTTAAAAATGTGTCCTACATGACTTGATTTTTTTTTTAGCTTTTTTTCAGGGACAATGGCAAACCATTCAGTTCGAAACATCCGACAACAGGTCCAACAGGAGTAGCAAGCGAATTTGTTCTCACCAAGACACGAGTAAGCAAATTCTAACACACTTAATAGTACATGTGCCATTATAATTGGTACCAAGTCTGTGTTAAGAGCGTTCTATTTCTAAGGTTGTTCTTATTTTTATTTCTAAGGTGGTACTTATTTTTATCAGTCGTGAATGTTAATACATATGTAGAAGCATTATTCTTTTTAATTTTGCAACCTAACAAACTGGCACTGTGCAAACACTACTGGTTTGAGAATATGGAATTCCAAGTTCATTGTGTTAAGTAGAGAAACCACCTCTTATTTTTGAGGGTGCGGACTTGTTTGTACCCGGCCCTCAGTTTAGGCCCTCTTCAAAATCCTAATCCTTCCCATCCTTGGTTGAAAAACTCCCTGGAATCATCAATGATTTGCACTTTATTGGGGGTCAAAAAATTAACCATGACTGATTAAAATAGGCTTACAAGAAAACTGAAGAAATTCCCGGTTTTCTGACACCATTTTCCAATGTTTAGTGCCACTATTTTAAAAGAAAACAAATAAATACACACACCGAATCTTTTTAATAGTGTAGACTAGACTAGACACGTCTAGTTTGACGTGAACCATGGCGGAGTTTCATCATAGCAGTAGATTGTAGGCCTGTGTTGTGGAACCTAGAAAAGAGCGACTATGCTAAAAAACAATTGGAGTTCAAGACCTGGGAGGAAATGGCCTCTGCCATGTTTACTTAGTAAAGGAATCCAAGGAAAAGAATGATATATATATAAGTTGGTCATTCATAGATTCATTTATTCATGTATTCATTTTAGTATTCATGACTTCATAAATGAAGTCATAAAACTATTAATAAATCCGTTCATAATTGAATCTATGAATGAATTCACTCAGGAACTCATTATTTATAAGCTCATACATTCATAAGCATCTGACAGCATACGTAGTCAAATATCAATAAACTACCAATATAGGAAGGCTACATTACAGGCCTATAGCATAACCTGTATTTGTGATAAGTACTCGTTATTGTATACCTCATCCATTGTACTTGTGTCATTCATTACGTGTGACATTGCCTGGCGGTGACAGTGTATCCTCAAACGAGTACGCATCCCGAACTCGTATAAAATTTTGTAATATGCTGTGAGGTTGACTTCCCTACGTGCCACTTAAGCAGCCCCCCAATGCTCCCTGATCGAGCTTCTCCCCTCCCACATGCGCTCAATGAACATTGAGTTGTGTGGCAGTCAGTGAGCTTGTGTAAAGTATACTCCCTTCATTAAACTATTGTTTACAATTAATTTGGCCTCGACGCGATGCCGTGAAGTGACCAGCGCTACATAACAATTGGCACCTACAACAGGGACCCAGGTTTATCTTTTGGACGGATTTTTAATCGACTAAAAAAATTGAGTGATGCTTCTGCCTGTATTGTGACGTGATAAAGACAAGGCAAGTATTGGTGTTACGTTTTTCAGGCAGTGGAACTTTCGGTGACTTGGTGCATCTCTATTTTTGTATTTGTGAGTGGTTTGAACTGTGTGGTGTGTCGTGCCAATGACTGAGCGACCGTTTTCAACGTGAAGGAGTTTGAACATGGACGAAAGTTATGGCCGACAAAGGCTTACCGAGCTGCGATGCTTGTCTTCACGGTTTCCTGGCAGGCTGCCGCTCTTTATCTTTTCGCTATTTTCGGTAATCAATGGCTACGGGACCAATTCGAGCCATCCCCTTTGCACCACAATGGCTGGACGCGTTTGGAAAGCCGTTCTTATTTCCATTCGATGAGTTGTCTCCCACTCTGGTTTGGAGATTTGTACGAAAATTCCATATTGTTTCGGTTTCATCATATTATCATTGAGACGATCGTGGGGCAGCGACGCTTTGCGCTACTTTCTATCTGCGGAGATTGCAATTTGTGGTGTGCGACACTTCCTTCGATTACAGGACAGTGAGGCCAAACGTGAAATTGCGTGAGAAAGTTTCAAGCGGCTACCGAACGTTCAATGCCAGCATGCGTTGCTACACCTGTTTTGGGCCTTTTGATGGAATAACCGCTGTGATCGAAGCTTCAACGGGTCCTTTATTACGAAAGCAAAGTCGAAGCATGGATAAGACAATCTCTGCTAACATGATTTGTCGGGTGTGACGACGGAATTTTTTGATCCCCACCGTTTCTTATCAATGACAATGACAAGCTGGTTCATCGTAGGACTCTGCTATTTGCAATGCTGCATGTTATCTGCAGGAGCGACACTCCCAGCGATCGAGGAACGCGAGTGACGAGCATCATGTGCGACGAACGGGCTGGCAAGCAGCTGCTACTTTGCACCGACAGCCGATGCACGCTAGGCCACCAATTGGGGTTGGACGATCTCTGACTTCACTTTGGTCACCACTTCTTCAACCAAATCTAGAGCGACATTTAACGGCCAATGAAGCACCCACCACTTCATTGCCCTTACCCCTAAGGAACACTTAATGTAGCGTCTAGCCCTGCATAAGTGGTAATTATGAAACTCTTTTGCACAAAGGCAAGTGATGACCGCCATACTGGCGCATGAGATGTTTTCAGAGACTGAATGCTTCGTCCCCAATAAAGACATGAGGCAATCCGGTTTGTTGAGCCTGCAAAGCCCTTTCTCCAAGAATGCTGAGGCTGTTGTCAAGTAATTTCTGGAAAAAGATTGTGTTCCTGAAAGTACCTAAATCTGAGGACTTCCCGTATGCACCCACGTCGACTAACGTAAAACAATAGTTTGCATCACAGACAGTCATTAAGACAATCGAAAAGAAACTTTTTGTAATTTAGGAACAGAGAACCCCCTTTGTTTCAGGTTAGTGGTTCGTATGTGTTTGCCATCTATACATCCCATGCAGTTAGAGAGGTTCGCACTCTGTAAGAAGTCGTCATAAATCTTTCTCCAGGTTTCCTTGTTCGGAGGAGGCATGCAGCTCTCTCTAAGATTATTCTGGACACTACTGCAGATTTGTCGTACAATAACTAATAATGCAGATATTCCCAGTCTGTAGGCAAAGTGGAGAATTGTGAATTTGTAACCGCTGCTCAAGTACCTAAAATAAAGCAGTAAACGTAAATAAATTAAACAAAATGCGACATAAAATACAAGATTTCAAGATATTTTACATTATAAAGCAAAGTTTTGCAGCAAAAACGACGACAACTCAAGAACCCCCAACAATAAAAACAGGCGAGCGTGTTAATTCTTTGACCAGAAAAAAGTTGAAACTGGCACGTTGTTGCTTTGAAAAGTTGAAGTTGGCGTATTGTTGCCTGACTAACAATCTGTTCTGCATGGTTATCTCAGCGGCAAGTCTTAAATGACGACATGCACGAAGGACAATGACTTTTCACACGGTACAGATCGTTCAAGCCAAAGTGATGCATTGGGAGTGGGTGGGGGTGGAGTGGCAGCATGGACGAGGAATGTCCATGTGTTGGGCAGTTTGTCTGTTAGCTCTGCTCTTGGCATTCTAATGCTATAAATTGAAGAGCTCAGGAGGGTGGGGGTGGAGCTATGCGTCTGTTACCATAAAGCATATGATAACGTATTAACTGAACCTAAAAGGTAACGTTTTTGGTTGTTCGGGATAGAGACCCTAGAAAGTTTGGGCATATCTCGAAAGAGTGGGAGGGGCAGAATTTTCAACTACCCATCCACATTCAACTATGTATTGCGAAGTGGAGGAAAGGAAGGAGAGGAACGGGTAGGCGGATAAGAAGGGAAGGGAGAGGGGGGAGTCAGGATGGGGAAAAAAGGGAGGGAGAGGAGTGGAAGAGGATTGGAGGAAAGGGGGAGTACTACAGGAGGAAAACCTACATATTGCAGTGAGTGTTCAGGCAACACCAAGTGAAAACTGGGAAACAACCTCAGGCAAAACAAAACTCCGGGCAAAGCAGAGTATGAATGCTGGCATAACATACGACTAAATATAACCTTTCTTTTACAGATACTAGACTGGAAGAGCCTTCAAAATTCCTATCAGCGTGAACACAACTATCAAATGACGAGGAAGTCTGGCTCAGAGAAGTCTAACAAGAAATAGTATGTTTACTATAACCAAATTTCGTTGTGGAAAAAAAAAGAAAACATCCTCAAGTCTGGAACCTCTAACACACGAGACCTCTACCAAGAATGATTGTGGAAATGTGGTTGACGAGGACCAAGACGGTACAACTGAAGATGTGTTGAATAGTCGACGCTAACAACCCAACGCATCCAATGACATCATCACTCAAAGTGGACGTGCATCCGGCACTCAGAAAGAGGAATTGTTATACACTGATAGCAACAGAAATGAAAATACTACAAGAAATGTCAAGGAGGCTATCCGAAAGATTTGCTCCAGAACAGCCCAAAGCTACAGTAGTTGAGGATGACCCTGATAAACATTTCTTACCATTATCGCTACTTGACATGAGGATGACCGCCTGGACCTGAAAAGAGAAATTATTAATGTCATAAATAAATTGAAAAGGCACGCCCATATGGAGCCCCTCAACAGAATTTGTAGTTCTACGAACAAAGACAAAGCTATCCACAGTATACCGGAACTGCTCCATATGCACGCATGACTAACATCCAGCCAAATAATAGCAATATATCCGAATGCAGTTTCACCCATGACAATTCGAGACACACCCCATTTGAGGCCTCCGACTCAACGTGTATCGCATCTTCAGGTTCTTCATACACCAGTTTGTGAATGTTATAACACTAGTTTCTTGAACATTTATTCGATATTTCATACATGGAACTTTATTATTTCTTTCATTGCCTTATTTTAACGATCAAGTCTTTTGATGATTTATAGATACATGGTAACAGTGTTTAACATCTTAATCTTAATCTGGGGTTATGGGAATCTCATATTGGTGGTTTGTCCTGTGATATCATTCCTTATACGGTCGGAGAGTTCATTAAAAGATTTCTTCGACATCCTGTAGTATGCAAAGTACTTCTCTGGGTCGTCTCGGCGCTCTGACTGTAGCAGGTAGAATTGGCTTGACATAGTCTAGAACTTAACATAGGGTGAACTTTCTGACCCTTGATACTGCTGCGATGCCCTATCCTGTGCTGCCAATGTACAACAAGTGTATCCCCCCCCCCCTCTTATTATTTACCAGTATGATGTGCTCTGCTTTTCATCTGCTCAAACCATCCTCTGCCATGGGTCCCGACAGCATCCCTTCCGGATTCCTTTTACATCACCAAGACACTTTAATTACCTTCCTCATCGTGATGTTCCAATACTTTGTGGACACCGGCTTTGTCCCTCCTGAATGGCACACCGCGATTATTACACAAATTTAAAGAAGGGTTCCAGGCAAAATCCTGGCAATTATCGACCGATTAGTGTCATCGCACATCTAGGAAAATTGCTTGAATCACTATCTACCAGCATATTTTTACCTTTACGACAAGTGAAGGAATTCTGGTGAACCAAACCGGTGAACTGTTAGCAATCTTCTCGAATATTTGACATCTTTACCACTCTCGACAACAACATCCCAGTTGATGACATCTTCATGGATTATGTTAAGGCTTTTCACAGAGTCTCCCACCCCCTCCTATTCACAAACTGAGACAGTATGGAATTGCAGGCCCTATCCTGTCCTGGATCGAACAATGGTTAACAAAAAGGAGACAGATTGTGGCAGCTAACGGTCATCAATCGAAGGCTATGCCGGTGTTCAGCGGCACAATCCAGGGTTCGGTCTTGCGGGAACCCTGCTATTGCTGCTTTATTTCAATGTCTTTTGAAACTTCTCGTCTTGTTTCTAGACATGTTTGCTGATGATTCCAAAACGTGTGCCATACTCAACACTGGAAATGAATGCACTGACCTTCAGCGCGCTTTGAACAGTATGTATGAATGGTGCGACACCTGGAAACTCTCAATGTACCCCTAGAAAACAGTAGTGATACATATGGGTCGATGCAACCCTAAAAGGGATTATTTTTGTGGAGCGTCCCGGCTTCCTATCGTCTATTAAACTGTAGACATGGGAGTTACCATCGAAAACAACCTTAACTTTTCCGCTCACGTTGCCTCTACTATCGAAAGGGCCAACACTGTCTCCATCATGATCAGCCGCACCATTTCCTCGCATCGTCCAGAATAATCTTGAAACCGTTCCTTGCTGTCGTCCAACCTATTCTCAAGTACGCCACTGATCTTTAGCGCCCTTTCTACAAAAAGGATCGCAGAGTGTGTGCAAAGACGTGCCACAAAGTGTGGTATCCCGTACCAAAGACGCCTGCTCATCCTTAAACTGCCTTCCCTGCCTCCCTTGTGGTCATCAAGAAATGTCATCGACACGAATGAGCATGTCGCACCTTTCTTACCCGGGTTATCCACATTTGGAACGTTATCCCTGAACCAGTTGTGCTCTCAGTAGTGGGGATTTGCGATATGAGGACAGGCATACCCCCTCTCCACCCCCCCCGTGACGTCACTTCCGGTCCAAGATAGCGGCGCCCATGTAAACCGGAAGTGACGTCATCCAAGATGGCGGCCCCCATTCGTCAATCTGAACGAGGGTAGGAAAGTGCTTTTTGCTACCTTTTGGAGTCCTTTTGCTACCTTCCTGACGTCATCCAGGTGCCCATTTTCCAAGATGGCAGTGAACCGGAAGTGACGTCATTCAATATGGCGGTGCCCAATGCGAACCGGAAGTGAGGTCATTCAACATGGCGGCGAACCGGAAGTGCGGCCATTTTTCAAGATGGCCACTTTTTGTAATTTTGACAATCTGGAGGAGGAGTACTTTTTGTTATTTTTTTGCATACTGGAAGTGCGGCCATAGCCAAGATAGGTCGAGGTCATCCATGGGAAAAGTGCCTTTTGGCTACAAAAATTTGTCTTTTTGCTACATCAGTGTCCTTTTGGTACATGAGTTCTTTTGTCAATTCTGAGCAGGAAGTGACGTCATCCGAGGGGCTTTTGGGGCATGGTAAGAACTCTAAAAAGCTTTCAAAGGGAAAAAATCACGAGTTAGCAGCATTTTGGGGGTTCCCAAAACTAGAGGGGTCGTGCGAGTGCTCTTCGAGCTTTCACATTGTGATTACTTTAAAAAGCTCTCGAGTGCTGTAAATATGACGAATTAGTAACATTTTGGGGGAACTGGAGGGAGAAGCTTTTTGAGCTTTCACATTGTGGTAACTCTAAAATGCTTTAAAATGTGAAAATGACGAATGAGCAACAGTTTGAGGGTTCCCAAAACTGGAGGGGTTGTGCGAGTGCTGTTTGAGCTTTCACATTTTTTTTCTGCTTATCGCCTTTTAAAAAAAAGGTCAAATCATGGATTCCTGTTCAATTATTCTCTCCGGCAAAGACTGATTTGAGAATTAATCTCAACACTCCTATTCATTTGGACTCTGAAAAAAATTACGAATTGGCTCTGCTTAATTTAGACACATATAACAGCATTCATAACATCACCTCAAAAAATAACGAAATTCAATACACGACCGATGCTGGGGCTTCCTGGCACAAAGTGTTAGTCACCCCGGCGGCTTACGAAATCGAAGATTTGAATAAATTTCTCAAGTCAGCGATAGATGCAAATGGGCACAGCAAGGATGCCATTACGATTCTCCCAAATCTAAACACTTTAAGAACCAACTTGATAATTACCGATCCAAACTATGGTTTGTCCTTTTCGTGCAATAAGAGTTTGGCTCCAGTTTTGGGGTTTAACTTGGGCAAGTACGTGAGAAGTCGAGAAAGTCAAAATACAGTCGACATTATGAGCATCAACACAATTTTTGTACACGTGGATATCATCGGCAATTCGTATCTAAACAACGACACTCAGCCCACTTTATATTCCTTTTATCCCAATTCACCACCCGGTTTCAAAATCATAGAGTCCCCGCATAATTTAATTTACCTCCCAGTTACTACAAAATTAATCACAAATAAGAGTTTGGCTCACTTCACAGACCAACGAGCCATTGGATTTAAATGGTGAGACGCTCACGGTGCGTCTTCATTTGAGGTCTAAATAAAAAAAAGGATAAAATACTCGTGTTTGGAAAAAAAGGTAAAGGACTTAATTTTAACTCTAATAATGAAAAAACAAACGGTTTGACACATAGAAACAAAGCTTTCATCATATTCATAACAACACCCAGAAAATGAGCGTAGTAGAAGATTACTTAAAAATCAACGAACCTTTGGTGTACGATTCATCGGTCCAGTCTTACACGTACCACGAATACAATCCTATTGTTGGCACTAATCTCAACAATATAAATTCGGAAATCCGCATACACGTAAAAAACCAAGATTTATTTCTGCATGTTGCTAACAGCTACCGCCTGATTAAAGGGAGGTTACTGAAGGACGATGACTCGGCTTACACGGACACTGACGTAGCTCGTCTTATTAATGATGCTCCCATGTTCCTGTTTTCAACATCAAATACCATCTCGGTGATAAACAAGTCAACGAGTTAAGTTATCCGGGGTTCGGTACTCCGATGAAGGGACTGCTCACCTACGGCACGGCGGAGCAACCGGCTCTGCTGGGCCAGTGCTGGGCTCTGGATAGTGCAGCTTTAGTCGCTACTGAACTAACAGACAACTTGGGATACAAACAGCGGCATGCATCCATCATCGTTGAAACAACTCCCAGGGAAGCTTTACGTTCGCTATCCCTCCGAAACACGTCATGGAATTTTTCGAAAATTACGATAAGCTAATCTACGGAACTAAACAAGTGCTCACACTCATGCGAGCGAGTGATACGAACGCAATCTTCAAAGCAGCGGCATCAGCCAATGGTAAAGTCGTTTTAAATAGCATCAGCTGGCTCGTTCCACATGTCACTGCCTCGGACGAGCAGAAACTTAAACTATACAATCTCATCGACCACGGAGTGACCGTGGATTTAGGATTTAGGCACTGGCATTACGATAGCTGCGTGCTCCCTCAAAATAACGGCTTCACTTGACGCGTGCTGACTACTTCAGCTGTTGAAAAACCTAGGTGGATAGTTTTAGCTTTTCAAACAAACAGGCAGGACTCTTTAGTCAAAAACCCCGGTGTGTTTGACCACTGCAGTCTACAAGATGCTCACGTGACTCTAAATTCTGAAAGATATCCGTTTCTCGATTTAAATACTAATTTTGCCACTGGAGAGTACGTCGGTTTGTACAGAATGGCGCAGCAATTTAGGCAGCTAAAAAATTGCTTTATGAATTAAACCTGGACTCGTACACATGAAGCTCGAGAGAGGACCGAAATTAACGAACCAACGACTTGAGTTTTGACTTGCTTCAGTTCAAGAAAGCCTATCCTCTCGTGGTGTTGGATTGCTCCAAACAGTCTGAGAGGCTTCAATCTGGAATCATGGACATACAAGTCAAACTGAAGTTTAGAGCAGCCGTGCCAGCTAACACTACTTGTCACTCTCTCCTCATTGGAGACAGGAAAATGAATCTAAAGTTAGACAGAGGCAAAGTCGAAGTTGTTTATTAAATAATAATAATAATAAAAAAGATAATGTGGCGCTCAAAACACGATCGCGATAAAAGAAAGACAGATTTTTGCCATTGGCACTGTTAGGACTGATTTTAGCCAGGATTGGAGGATTGGCGGGTGGAACTGTGGAAGTGGTATCCGCCGTAAAAAAGGC
The DNA here is from genome assembly GCA_023313725.1 of Lithobius niger. NCBI lineage: Eukaryota > Metazoa > Arthropoda > Chilopoda > Lithobiomorpha > Lithobiidae > Lithobius > Lithobius niger. The sequence goes on along the minus strand of JAHWFP010178218.1, from coordinate 113,688 downwards.
ACAAAACGATGCAAAATTCTTGCTGAACTAGTGCGACATCATAAGCAAGTGGAAGGTTCCGGCTCGAAGAAAAAAAAGTTAATCAAAAAAAGAAGCAAAAAAAGTTGCCCCGTGGCAAAGGTCTTTACTTAAGACCACCCAAGGTTTAATCGATTTTAATAAACCTTTAACGAACTTTAATTTAAATAGCTTGGCTAGAGTAATGAAAATTCCAAAATTCAGACGTACTTTTAGTAAAGACGCGCTTCTTTTAAAACTTTGGCCTACTGGTGAAAACGGCATAGTAAACTTGGAAGATTTTCACGATGGAGACGGAAGTCACTGGGTTGCTTATTCCAACGTTTCGGAAGAACCTCGTTATTTCGATAGTTTTGGCAACATGGGCCCTCCCCGGTCTGTGGTAAACTACTTGGGACCGGGAAATAAATACGATTACGAACGCGTACAAAACTTTGACCAGATTTGGTGCGGTCACTTTTGCTTATTTTTCCTAAGTGCCTTCTCTAAGGCTCGTAATTACGTAGTTGTTTTAGATAGGATGAGTCGAGTCATCTAACTGGAAATAAACGTCTTCTGGGTGAAACTCTTCGAATGCCTCTACAGTGATGGGCAAATTTTTTTCTATTACATAAGGAATTTCGAAAACGGTAGCTGTCGAATGTTCGTCCTTTAGTTTAATAATGTAAAGGGCGCTCGTTCCTATTTTACATTTAGCAACGAGTGCAACACTCGGGTCGCTTTATGAATTAAACCTGGACTCGTACACACGAAGCCAGTTGACTTACAACTAAAAAGTTTGTAAATCAACGTTCGGGTGAGAGAGAACAAGAAGAAACGCTACAAGAATATTTTAAACCGGTAGTAAGCACCCTGAAACCGAGACCAGTCCTCGGTGCAGCCACGCAAACTACGCCAATTAAAAACACTTTAGCCACGCAAACTAAACGGATTAAAAACACTCTAGCCACGCAAACTACACCGATTAAAATTTACAAAGAAGAAGGTAGTGATGAAGAAGAAAGTTACGAAGATGACTACGAATCACTGGCTCTCTCACCCTCCCCTGCACCTAGTCAGAAAACATCTCTCGATTACAGCCTCGCCCAATATTCAAGTCCGGCTGTAACTCCTATAATGCGAATTCCACCGTACTCCAAAACTGAATATGCGACAACAAGCACCGGTCCAAAACTCACCCCTACATATTCCGCAGTGCAAGCTAGACGCATTTCTACCCCACCTGAGCTTCCTAATATCACAACGCTAAGGTCCCTCGATAGTTTGTTACCTGGTCAAAATATTGGAGACACTGCTAAATATTTCTTGATAAAATTTGTAGAAAATTCACAAGACACTGACCCAGTATTCGGATTACAGTATGATAAGAAAAAAGGTGAACTGACCTTCGGTAATAAAATCGTTAAAATCTTTGAGAATGATGTAGTGGTCGAGGGGGAGCAATACGTGGGAGGACGCAGGCTTTGGAATTTGCTAGTTTTCAAAAATTTGAAAGAAACTACCCTCGCACCGGAAGTTAAAGCAGCTTACGCGGCCATATTAAAAATACTAACGCTATTTATCAGAACAACGACCCAAAAACTAATAAACCCAAATCTAATCATAGCGCGAAGTACAGGACTATTATCGCTCCGATTTGGGAAGACATGAAGAAACCATGGACGGGTATGGTTAAAAAAGTGGGTAGTAGAGTTGATTATAAATATTATGATAATCCTAATGATTTGATTAAACGACTGAAACTTTTGTACAAATCTAGTTTAGCCGGTCATGACGGGCATAGAAACGAGACGGTCGAAATTTTATCTGAAATGCAGCAAAGACAAATCATAACTGCTCGGGAAAAAAGGGTGGCTTATAAAAATTTAGGTTTACGTTAAAAAAATCGTATATAAAACAAAAAACCATGGAATCAAAATATATCAAGATGAGGCACTGCGTCAAATGTAAACGTCAAACTTCTAACGGCCCCGAGCCGTCCGTTATCATCACCGCAAAAAATAACAGGCAGATGCAGGTTGTATATTGCGAGGTGTGCGGGACGAAAAGAGCTTCCTTTATCAAGTCTGGGAAAGGAATCATAAACAAACTCATAGATAAGTTATCTCTCGAAATGCATTTGCTGGGCTACCAATACTGCGGTCCAGGAACTACATTTGAAAAAAAAATTGGCTCGAGGAGACCCGGGAATTAATAAACTAGACGAAGCGTGCAAAGAACATGATATCGCTTATTCCGAGAGCTCGGACTTGAAAGATCGGCACGCCGCCGATGTAGTCCTAATTTCCAAAGCTCAAAGAATGAGAGATGATCCTTCTCTCCTTCTCTGGCGTGAAGGGAAAAGCTAGCCGCTTCGATCGTTAAGAAAATCATGAAAACAAAACGTATGTTTAGAAAGGAAAATAAAAAAATGGATCAACTCGTAAAAGAACGTCACAAACCAACCCGAAAAAATTTTCCGAGACGGAAAGTGATTGTACTGAGCCTAAACGATCTATAGCAGGTTGACTTGGTGGAGATGATACCGTACGCTAACCTGAATAAAGGGTTTAACCACTTACTAACCTGCATTAATGTCATGTCCAAGTTCGCTTGGGCCATTCCCATTAAATCTAAATCTGGCGTAGACGTTACCGAAGTTTTCAAGAAAATACTTGCGGGAGTGACACCCCCTAAAAATTTACAAGTCGATTTAGGTAGTGAGTTCTACAATAAAGACTTCAAAGCCCTACTTAAGCGTCATAACATCAATATGTACTCACTCTGAGAAGAAAGCGAGCGTGGTAGAACGTTTCAACAGAACCCTAAAAACTCGAATGTGGAAAAGATTCACTAGGCAGGGGACTTACGAGTGGACACACATTATCGACGAGTTAGTATCCAATTACAATGAAACGGTTCATTCTGCCATAAAACTTAAACCGAGGGAAGTAACAAAACATCACGAACCGTTGTTGAGACGAACTAGTACTAAACGGTTGTTGAACAAACCCAAATTTGACGTAGGAAATAAAAGTCAGGATTTCTAAAGTTGAGAAAATTTTCGATAAGGGGTATTTGCAAAATTTTACTGACGAAGCTTTCACAGTCCGCAAAGTGCAAAAAACTCAGCCAGTTACTTATCTTCTAAAAGACGAGTCGGGTGAACCGGTGCTCGGAGGTTTTTACGAACCGGAACTTCAAAAAACTCTAGTTCCCAATTTGTTTTTAGTAGAACATGTATTGCGTAAGAAGAAAGGAAAAGATGGGAAAATGCTTTACTTCATTAAATGGAAGGGCCATGACAAGTACAATAGCTGGACGGACAACATTAGCAATCTTAAATAAACAAGTCCTTCCTTTTTTTTTCCATGTAAAAATATTTCGATGCAATAAACATTTAAAAAAAAATTAATTTTCTTCCCTTTCCTTCCCTCAATTTTTTTCTTCCATTCCTTAACTTTTTTTTCCTTAATAATACAAAGAGATAAATATTTTACAGTCTCACAATGGATAAGAAAACTTTCACGTGTGTGTACTGCGCTAGCATTTTCCCATCACAAGCCGAGCTATGGGAACATCTACGGTTCCATCACCCATTTGATGTGGAAGAATGTATTTGCTTCCACGACAAGCTACCTGACTTTCTCAAGAGTCAGTCACCCCCATCTCGAGAAGAAGGATTAGGTCACCGGCAATACGAGATGCCTCTAGTGGGAGAATGTGTCATCGGTGATCCGCTTCAATTCCTGATATCTATACGTGTGGCACTGCAGGCGATGCTAGAAGTTTGTTTACGGCAACTTGTGAACTGCAAAGCCCAGATCAGCTTGGGCATAGAGTTTGCTAGGGACGGAGCATTCATTCAAGTGGGATTCTGGTTGAGATATTCTGAAATACACAATCCCAACGACATTCCCGCTCTGCTGGACGAGGCCTTTGAAAAAATCCAAGAATCCATCGATGCTTTCGCCGAGCGGGGCAGCGGCTGGGTTATATCTCGCATCCATAACCTATTAATCAGAGTGTCGAGGTATAAACTGCTGCGAGCATCATCGTACATCCCTCTTCCAAAAGTGCTCGCTGGCAAGAAGAATACGATGGTGAACTTCCAAAATTTAGACGATCACAAATGCTTTCTGTATTCCATACTGGCCGCGGGTTTGCAATAGGACACCGTCGACCCGGAAGATTACCACGAGTTTGAGGATATGCTCGATACTTCCGCGCTGTCCTATCCTACTAACATCGCCCAAATCGACAAGTTTGAAAAGGAGAACGATCGTTCGATCAATATCATCAGTTATAGCCACGAAGAGGAGTTACACCCGCTTCGCGTCTCTAAAAACTTGGACGGACTTCCGATCGACCTTCTCTATCTGTATGACGACGATGATTCAGAAACCTTAAACACTCATTACTGCGCCATTACTGATGTAGCTACTTTTCTACGTTATCGAGGTTCGGGCTCCCACGCCAAATTCTATTGTAGGAACTGTTTCGCCGGTTTCGGAGGAGAATGGATGCTCCTGGCTCATAAGAAAGAATGAGTCAAAATTAACCCCGTTCAAGACCTTAGATTCAAGAAGCTAGGAGAAAACTCTCTTGCATTCAAGCACTTTAGCCGTCAAAATCCCTTCCCTCACATCATATACGCCGATATTGAATGCCTCCTGCGACACGTTCAAACCGTTCAACCGGATGCTTCGACTAGCTCAACCACCAAAATCCATCAACACCTTCCTTGCAGTTTCGGCTACGTCTTGGTAGAACACGACGGGAAGATTATACGTCACAAGAATGGCACTCGGCGTGTCGCCGTGAGGAGGTGGTGTTGGCCCGTTTGCGCATTGGTCACACTCGACTTACTCACTGTTTCCTTTTGCGGGGGGTTGACCCTCCTGAATGTTATTGGTGTCGGCTGCCACTTACGGTCCGCCACTTACTTGTTGATTGTCGCCATCTTGATGGTGTTCGTCGTCGTTTTCATCTTCCGCATGACATTGCGCGTCAGTTGGGCGATAAGTCTGTCCTCCTGTCCGGTGTTTTTCAATTTTTGCAGGAGGTACAGATGTATGACAAGATTTAGATTAGGGGTTTGAATAACGTCTCTGTAATGTGTGGTGCAGTGGCAACCCGGACCAGTGCACTGTGACTGAGGTTGGCGCTAATGACCAAGTTGTCGACGCGCCATTAAGCCTCAATTCCCCCCACGTCACAAGAGCCACTTGGGAGAAGACGCGGTCGACGTATTTTATGAATGTATGGAAGAAGAAGCTCGATATTACGTGAGCCAGCTGAAAAATACAAAACCCCTCCACCTCACCCCGTCTGAAGAAACCGATTTCAAGAATGCTCCAGTTTGTCATTATTGTGGGAAAGCCTTTAAAAAGTGCTACCAGAAAGCAAATATTGACGGGGAAGTACAGCTCGTCGACAATAAGGTGAGGGATCATTGCCACATCAGCGGGAAATACAGAGGAGCTGCTCATCCAAACTGTAACCTAACAGCTCGAGAAAGAAAAACCATTCCCGTTGTGTTCCACGGCCTGGAAGGGTACACATGCACCTTCTAGTCCCCGGGTACACAAGTTTCCAGGAAAAGTGGATGTTATCGCTCGCAACACCAAGAGGTTTCAGACCATAACAATTAAGGATGACGTCAGCAAGATAAACCTTCGTTTTATAGATAGCGTCAACTTCTTAAACGCTTCTCTGGGTACTCTGGTAAAGAAACGCAGGAACGACGATAGCAGCTTCCCCATCCTCGAGGCAGCGTTAGACTCTGGATTGAAATCTGCATGGTTTACGGAGGAAACCACCCAGGGAAAGATGCTGAACCTTTTAACGCAGAAGGGCGTTTACCCGTACGAATACATAAGCGACATGTCCGTTTTCGACGAAGAAGAACTGCCGTCGAGACACTCGTTCTATTCCCAGTTGAAAGACGGAATGTTGGCGTGAGATGAGTACGTGCAGGCGCTTAACCTCTGGCTGAGAACGAAATCGAAGGTATTCCGAACCTGCCACGAGATGTACCAAATGACGGACGTTTTCCTGCTCGCCGACGTCTTTCAAGATTTCCGAAAAATATGCCTCAAAACCAACAACCTGGACCCATGTTATTACATCTCCACTCCAGGATTCAGCTGGGCAGCTCTCCTTAGGATGCAGGAGCCCGAATTGGAGTATTCACGCACGCCAGGAAGCACAATCTTATATCTTCCGGCACCAGAGGAGGAGTTTCGTTCGTCGCAAAGAGGCGTTCGAAAGCCAATAACAAGTACCTTCCTCTTTACGTCCCTAGCAAACCCTCCCCATACATAATGGACTGGGATATGAACAACCTCTTCGGTTTGGCCATGTGTGCTCATCTTCCCTACGACAAGTTCCGCTACCTAACCAGGGAGGAGATCAGAACTTTGGACGTAGACACCGTACCGGACGATGCCGACATGGGGTATATACTTGAAGTCGACCTCGAGTACCCCAAAGAGTTGCACGATGTGCACAATGATTATCCACTAGCTCCAGAGAAGATCGATATTGGAAAGGAGCTGATTTCCCCTTTTTCTCTGAATCTGGCGGAAGATTTGAACCACAGGATCAAGTCCTCTTCCAACACCAAACTCGTCCCGAACCTTCTACACAAGAAGAGGTACATCCTTCACTTCAGGAACATGAAATTCTACCGCCAGCACGGACTAGTACTTCGACGTATCAGAAGAGTCTTAGCTTTTAACCAAAAACCTTGGCTGAAATCCTACATCGAGTTCAACACCGCAAAAAGGCAAGAAGCGACTGCTCCTTTCGCCAAAGACTACTTCAAATTGCTGAATAATTCGGTGTTTGGAAAAACCATGGAGAATAAAAGTCTCCTCGACGTGAAGCTGTGTACCGACGAGAAAACGGCACTGAAATACACCTCCCAACCGCACGCCGAATCCTTCAAGATCCTTAACAAAAACTTGGTGCAACTCAACCGCCGCGTTCGTAGCGCGCTTTGCGATCTTCCGACCTACTCCGGATTTACCATACTGGAACTCTCCAAACTCTTCATGTTCGAATTCCATTACGAGTACATTTGGCCAAAGTACGAAGACAGCGCCAAACTCTTTTTCACGAACACGGACAGCCTCTGCTACGAAATCGAAACGGAGGACATTTACCGAGACATGCTCGCTGACAAAGACCGTTTCGACACGAGCAACTACCCGTCGAATCATCCCCTCTTCTCCAGCACGAACAAACAAGTATTGGGGAAAATGAAAGAAGAAATGGGCGGTGTCCCCATCTTAGAGTTCATCGGACTCAGGTCAAAAATTTACTCGATTAAACCTCTGAAAAAAGAGAATATCAAGAAGGCCAAGGGCATCCAAAGCTCGTTCGTTAAGAAACATTTGAGCTTCGGCGACTACGAAGCGGCCCTAAACTCCAAAGCACCTCCGCAGAAGGGAAGCTGGGCTAAGATTTCCAGCGTCGGCCACGAGCTGAGCACCGTCAGAGTATCGAAATCCCTTCTCTCACTGTACGACGACAAGAGGTTCATCTTGGAAAATGGAGAAGACACTCTAGCTATCGGCCACTACGACTCGGGCGCGTGGAAAGAGTACGAGGATGATTTCGACTCGGACGTCGACGTGATGAACAACGAGGAGGGAAAGGAAAAGTTGTCCCTCCAGTTAGAAGAGCCAGAAGCGCAAATAGCGACCGAAGCAAAAATAGCCGAGGAGAATGAGAAGGCCGTCCGCAGATTTTCCATATTGGAGAACCGCCGGAAAAAGTTGGAGGATTTTGAGGCGTGGAAGAAGGAGTTAGAAAGAAAGACGCTATCAGCAAGAAAAAAACTCGCGCTCTAGAAACTGAGGCGCGGAGAGAATCTAGGTTGAAGAAAGATGCTACTAGTAAGAGTAAATGTCGCACACAAGAAACAGAAGCGCAGACAGAAGATAGGTTAACGAAATTGGCCGCTAGAAAAAGAAAAGCTCAAGCTCAAGAAACGGAGGAGGAGAGTGGTAGGCTAGAGGAAAAAGCCGCTAGCTAGTAAAAGAAAAGCTCAAGCTCAAGAAACGAAGGAGCAAAGAGTAGCTAGACTAGAGAAAAAAGCTGCTGGTAGAAGAAAAGCTCAGGCTCAAGAAACGGATGAAGAGAGAGTGGCTAGACTAGAGAAAAAAGCCGCTAGTAAAAGAAAAGCTCAAGCTCAAGAAACGGA
>JAHWFP010178218.1:72734-97917 GCA_023313725.1 Lithobius niger | reverse complement strand
CACTCTCTGACGGATGAGCTGTTATTGTTCTCGCTTTATTATTAAGATGTTATTCCTGCGTGATGATCTCTTGCTCTCTACTGGATGAGCTGTTATTGTTCTCGCTTTATTATTAAGACGTTGTTCCTGCTTGGTGATCCCTCGCTCTCCGATTCCGATTGTGTCTGTCCTGATCTAAGGTGAGTTGGTTCTTGAACATCTTCCATGAGAGCAGAAGATGCGTGGCGTTTGCGTTGATCTAGGGTGTTTGTATAATACTTATCTAAAATATTTAGTATGAAAATTGTACTGCAGTTGACAAATTTAATGTTGACAATTAATGTTGACATTTTTGTACGCATGATGCCATACAGGAAGCCGCTGAACTGAACTCCTACTCAGTTGATAGGTGTCTGCTAACAGCACAATATTTAAAACTCAACACCAACACGATTAGTCAACAAATGCTGTACAATACTGCTTTAATATTAAACGTGAGTATTTCAAACTGGTATTATTATTTTTACCCTTCAGATGCGTACTGTAAGTCGTAGACTAAAACCTTGTGTTGATTACAAAGAATTCGAGGCGTGTGGAAAATCGTGCCTTCATAATTATTTCCATTCTCGCAACTTTATCTGCAGGTAAGTACACATTTTTATTCCATAAACATTCAACTATTTGATGGAAATCAGACGTTGTCTAATTGTAGTCTATTGCATTTCATAAATCTCTCCACGTGAATGCACACAAATTCAGTTAATATTGAAAGTAGTTATTACTGTATGCAACCAGGAACGCTCATTGGAAGCAATGAAACCAACTTAGTTGGTAAAAATAAAATTACAACGGCGGGGGTTGGAGAGTTTATTGCTCCCACTCAATGTTTGAACAGTAGTCAAAATGAATGGTAAAATTTAAGTTGCCAAAATGCTTCCATTGAGCCGAAGTTTGAGGTGTAGGTAAATTATTTATTAGCCATAGGTTGAGGAAGGCCATTGAGAATAAGCAGGAGTGATTTGGCCAGGATTCGACCGTTTATTTCCGTGCAGTAACAATGCCGTGACTGCAACATAAATGGGGGAAACTATCTGATATTTGAAAATGCATCACATTTCCGTCATAAGTGTGCATCCAAATTTACCGCAAATACAAACACAAATTAAAAATTATATTCAACGTCATCGGAAAATAGAAAAGGAAGGAAAAAAATCAAAGGACACTTGTAATTTGATGATGTAATCAAAATGGGAACATATTTTTTATATGACTTCATCAAAATGGGTTCTAAAGCCTCATTTATAAAAAAAAAAACAACACGCGTAGTTTTGCAACCATTCACCAAACTAAATGAATAACCTTCCAATCGATCACATCAATCACACACCCTTTCATACGAAACCGAAATATTTCCAACGTACTATAATGAATACTTCTCATCTAATACAGAGTTGAAGGTAATCATGAATGTATGTCCTCATAACATCTGTATCTTTGGACATGGGAACCTGAAACTTTGCATAGATTTACCAATGAAGGGCCAAAATTGTTAAAGCAAAATGTTCAATATAAAATACTTACGAGCTCAGGTGGGGGGGGGGAAGGAGTGATGTCGAATATATTATTTCAAAACTCGGGTACTACACCATTAATTTTGAAATATGCCGTATAATCTCTCCACTTTCACATTTTGGCATGCAAGGCTGCCTAGCGTTTGTCCATTGGTTCTGCAATTACGGCCAAAGGCATGTATCAATTCGAACGAAAATTGGTAGGACATGATTTGATCCTTTGATCCTTTGAATGAACGTTTTAGCTGCACAAATTGGTGATAATCCAAAAGGGCATCTGATGATTGTTTCGAAGCTACAACCCCATAACCGTTTTTTTTTTGTAAACCATTTTCGGCCTTTGTTTTTTTCATCAGCATCAATTTGAACCTTATATTCTCGATGAAAATTTAATTCTGAATTTGCAACCTCTTTTGTTTCACTATGACGAACGATTGGTTTAGAAGTTGCAGGGCAAAACGGTTTTTGGCAGTGGATGCCACTGTGCCACACACATTACAGACATGTTAATCAAAACCCCAGAGCAGAAAACACAGAGAGCGTTCGTGATGCATGTTGTTGCATGAGGTAACTGAAGAATCTTTTTTTCCCCCATGTTTCTTTCTTTTGAGTAGCCATCAGTCACGGTTTCTGATCCGTTTGTACGTCAGCAACAATCAACAATGGGTGTAAGACAGTTATTTGTCTGATACCCCTTGTTGATTGTTGCTGATGTACAAACGGATCAGAAACCGTGATTGATGGCTACTCGAAAGACAGAAACATGGGGGAAAAAAAGATTCTCTAGTTACCCTTATCACGAACGCACTCGGTGTTTTTGAAGCAAACCAGCCAAGTTGCATCACGCAGTAGCGTGGTACAATCATCATCGTCAACATTCAGTATGTTTTTCCGCGCAATGTAGTTAACTTGCGTTAGGCCTAACTTAGTTTGTTTACAACAAAATATGCTTTTGTTTTTACTTTCTAAGGGGAAACCACTTGGGAAAGATTGGTTTGGTGACGGAGGAGGAGATTCTTGATTTACACAACATTCGTTTTGCTAAAAATACTGTCGAAACTCACTAGCGGCATAATTTATTTACGGAATATGGATATAGTTTATGTTTTGGCATATAGCCTAAGTTAAATGAGTTCTGTTATAATATTACGCCAAAACAACAACAGAAAGCCAAGTGGTTTGCCGCTGAAAATAAAAACAAACTTGTAGTGTTTGTTCAGACAGAGCTAAGTGTAAACAGAGAAATTATTTCTTAGTTTTCGTTTTTGGCGCATACAACAATCTCCTTTTGCTCACTTCGGGCAGGTGTGTGATACGAGCTAGATTAGGGGTTTCTCTGTAATGTGTGACCCAGTTGCAACACGGACCACTACACTGTGACTGAAGTTGGCGCTAATGACCTAGCTGTAACTCACCATTAAGCCTCCATCCCCCCCTCCCACTTAGTTTTTAGTGATGGCGCAATTTGATCTTCCTAGGATGTAACATACCTAATCGTTTGAACAATAAATTTGACACGACATTTATCGTTGAATGTTATGGTGCATTGCAGTTTCGGTTCGTGTTCCCTGATAAAAGCAAAACAACAACATTTAATCCGACACTTGCAACACTGAAGCAATTGCACCCTATAGAATACGTGTTTTTTACGGCCACTTTCAACAAACAATATGAGATGTAACTGCGAAGAGTGGGACACAGTAACTTACTGATGCAAACGTATTTAATCTTGTAATCTTGTTTTCGCCAGTGGACCACATCACTAGAAAAAACAAAACTTGTTAAGGATTCCCTCCAAGCTTTTTCGCCGTTTGACGTCATGATATTAAATGCCAATGAAGTCAATCTCACCTACTAAGACTTCAAACTTTAAATGAAATGCCTGAAAACTGGACAAAGCTCAATTTTCAAATTTTCACAGAATAGTATTTTCAAGAACAACAAATACATAGTTTTTTTTTGGCCTTTGACTTTTGGCACCGAGTGTTTTTCCTAGACAGAACTGAATTTGTATTAGCAATATTTACTTGCCTGTTGAATTCGAATTAAAAGAAAAAATTGCAGTTTTTTTGGTGAAACAGTTGACTTGCTTTTGGGTTATTTTTTTCAGATACCCATTTTTCCCTGAAGACCTCGAAATACGTGAATGCAGCGGCAGTAACGACAGTTTAGAAACGGATTGGCTTAACGTACTAGACGTGGAAAAGGCGTTTGATCCAGAAATATTTTGCAAATGTCCCAAACTGTGTGAAGAAGTCAGTTTCCTTGCTACAATGCACACCTCTGAAGAAAACTATCATGGAACGAAATTCTCCATTGTGCTGGACAGCAACCGCGAAACTGTGATTGAAGAAACAGTTTCCTACGACTTAATCAGTTTCTTGTGTGACATTGGCGGAGTGCTAGGTCTCAACATTGGCTTTTCGTTGCTGTCAGGGTTTGCATTGATCTATGAAGCTAGAATGGCCATGATGAAAAAAGTTGCAAAGTTCTCGGTCGGGGATCCTATCTACAGAAAAGTGAAGAAGGTCCTAAATCGTTATTCCATGGCGTACAACCGACCACATTCTTTGTCGGCCACCAAGTTGAAGTATTTTGCCATCGGTGTGTGCCTTTTCGTCTCAGTAGGATTAACTTCTCTGGAAGTGCAACGATTTCTCACAAATAATGTCCAGACTCAGCTGTCTTTCCCGAAATTCAAATATCTGCAGTATCCTAAACTCACAGCTTGCCAAAACAAGGCATCAATTAATAATAAGAAGCGTTTGTACCTTAAAAGGAAGAAGCAAGATGGCAAACGCGATGCGTGTGACGTCGATTTGCTGGATTTGTTGGATCTTGGCCGGACTGCTGAACAAATATGGCGTGAGACATCATTTCTGGACGATCTATTGTTTTTCACAAGTGTAAGTATGGTACCGACATACCCAGCCTCAAAGTTTAAAGAAAAGCTGCTAAATATACACAAATCACCATTTGCTCATAACAGTGCTGACACCATGTCACCTTTCTTACTTTTTTGTCATTTTTTTATGGTTTGTGAATATTTGTTATTTTTTTCCGAGTTTGACTTTTTTTGGGGGGCTATATGGGATTCTGATTTTGTTTCCATATTCATCGTTAAGTTTTCCCCCTTCGTGACCTTCCTTAAAATGACCAGCTTCTCTGGCTTAAGCTACATAAGTGAGAGGTATGACAGGGGCGACCTTATACTTACATATCAACTCCCTTCTAATTTCTTTGACTTGGAACTTTTCCCCCATGTTTTACCGAAACTTCAACTTCAGTCGGGGTCACAGTCTTAAGCTACAGGGTCTGACTTCTGGACTCAACTGCCGCTTTTTCTTTTTTACTGAGCGAAGGGTGCTCTTGTGAAACAGCTTGCCTGAGCATGTTGTTTCTGCTCCCTTGCTGAATGGCTTTAAGACTCGACTTGACGCTTGGAGGGTTTGATCCATGTTTCTGGGGGTAGGGGCAGAGGGGTGTGTCTTTGAGTCTCGTCTTGGCTCGGCACCGTCTTTTTCTTTTCTTATCTTATTAAAACAAATTTAGAATTTTTCTGGACAAGCGGCTCCGTGTAACGAAAGAGAACATTGTTGGTTGATGCAACTGCGTAGCTATGAATTCGATCGCCGCCATGTTGGATATGTTCGTACCAGTGTGCACTCGCAGCGCATCTCTTTTCTGCTTTGCCACCTGAGTGGCACATACGTGATTGCGTTAGTGAATTGGTTTTACAGTTTTCGATAAAGGGGGGAGGGGGCAGCATTTTCAAAGTTTGTGGCTGAAAAGAAAGAATGAAGTGTGGTACGCATACTATACCTGAATGGTGTGCAAATGATGGTGGGCTCTACAACTGTTGTCGGGAAGATTTAATGTGCCAGGCTGAACTATGAGTTGAAAGGATTTCAGTCGCTAACGCAGCACGAGCGACGTTCTAAACATGCCGAGTATGCTCGTATAAAACTTTCTCCACGCCAGCTACAGATAACAGCAGTGTCATCACAGTGTATTATTTCATCATAGCCTAGATTGCAGTCGGCATTCCTAGCGTCGTGCATCATTTAATTCTTAAAATACGAGCCGAAGGCTTAGGTAACAAGGTAACTAAACTTAGTTGCACAAAGCGAAATTTGTTTTAGAGTAAGTCCTGGAAACACATCAAAAGTGCTTGCAGTTCCTTCACATGAAGAAGCTGATATATTACAAGGGATATTTTTTACACTACAAATAATTCCAGCTTTTGACGCACAGTCACGAACATCAAAGACCTTCGACGTTCGTGACTGTGTTGCAAAAGCTGAAATCATTTTGAGTGAGAAAAATATCCCTCGTAATATGTCAGCTTCTTTATGTGAAGGAACTGGAAGCACTTTTGATAATATGTTTCCAGGACTAACTCTAAGACAAATTTCGCTTTGTCCAAATAAGTTTAGTTATTGAAGCTCTCTACCCATATTACAAGAATGAAATGATGGACGACGCTAGAATCCCGACTACAATCTAAGGTGTAACGAAATGACAAACGTTGAAAGCAAGAAAGAACTGCAAGTATATCTTCGTTATTGGTCAGAAATTGTATTTAGGCACCTTGAAACTATTTTCATGGGCCGTGCAATTGATGATCTGCTTCATAATTCAATTAAAGCCCCAGATAATGCCAATTTGTACCAAGATGGAATGCTAATGCTCGAAGGTGATGGCCTCAACGTCAACAAAAAAGTGTGGCGATGAATAAAAGAAGAATTAACGAGTGGCAGGAGAAAAAGCGGTTTAGTTTACCATGAAACCTGTCAGCATCGCCACATAGTGCGTAATTCGTTTTTAAAGGCGCTGGAAGCATTGGGTGATGGTGTTTCTGAGCTTGTTTTGGCAGTGTATTTATCAAGGATGGCCTTCTTGTTGTGAATATCATTATATGTAGCATTCAAAACAAGTGGAACTACCATGCCATGTTTTTATTAAGCACTTACCAACGAGATGGTTAACACTAATACCAGCTACCAAATGACTTTCGGAACAATGGCCTGCCATCAAACATACTTCCTAAAATACATCCCACAAAAAAATACAATTCTTCAAAAGTCACAAGACGTCACAATTATAGTTAAGCTGTTAAAAATCTGAGACGATCAAGGTTGAACTTCTGTTGTATGACTTCAGTTTCTAGTTTGTTTTCCACCTTTACTGAGGTGTTTCGCATCAAAACCGTTAACATGTGCCGTGCGACGAAATAAAAAAAAAACCCCAGCTGGCTGCTCTCTTGGGGTGCTTCATTGAAACTGAAGCACTGTTTACATTAAAGACATTTGAAGCAACCCTTCTGGTAAGACTGACTGACACCTTTGTACCATTAAAAAATGTGGAATATGAAATACAGTCATGAAGTGAAACTAGGACTAGCGTGAGAAAGATAAGACTTTTATTTCTTACTAGAGTAAAAAAATAACTACATTGCGTCCTGCAAGCACATCATGAGTAATACAACAAGTGTTAAACATGGATTGATTCCTTTTCAAAGTCGGAAGCTGTGATGACATTGTAAAAGTAGCTCGCATGATGTCATTCGATGTGTCCATTGACCTTCCCGAGTTGAAACTTGTTCACACTGATGAACTATAGATTTGCCTAACGAAGTTACCCCGTTAAGAATTGATCACAACTGAAAGAGACTTTTATGCGCACTACATTGGGCGATGTTAAATATCCCGCCGATCATTTGTGTTGTGGAAGTGTGTTGGCACTATCGCAACATGGTTTCTCCAGAACAGGGAGGATCTCACTAAAGATAAAGCGCCCACGTCCGCAAAAATTGCCGAACGTTAGATTGGATGTAGCTGGAGGGTTGGGATTGAGGTTTAATGGTGCGTCAATAGCTAGGGAGGTAGCTGAAGGATAGAAGAAATTAAAAAACAAACTAGAGTTGGTTTCAATCACTACTGAACTGCTATGTTTAGCCATGCTTGCTCATCAGAGCTACACACGGTACTCTGAGGGCCCAGATGTTGCACGAGGCTAGACGGATGCAAAAGAAAGAAGATGAAAAAAAGGCTTGCACAAGAGCAACAGGCCAAAAAGAAGCTAGATTAGAAAAAGGAGTCAATAAAAAGCCTTGGGGGAAAATTTAAAAAGCACAGATACAACAAAGGGAAAAAGCATATCGTGACTGTTAAACGTGAAGTTGAACAAAAAGTTAAAACCTACGTTAAACTGAACATAAAAACGGCTTCGCCATTTGGAAAAAAAGGGCTTTAGAGTTCGTATCCCCATACTCACAGCTGTGAAGGTACACAAATAAAAACAGATTAGAGTTCACTCAAACGAAACAAACTAAATTTGCAATCCAATTCCAGGGAACAAGGACTGTTTTTACTCAATGATTATGTCAGAAAGTGAACACAGTTTGTGTTTTGAATGTTTAATGTTTGTGTGTGTGTGCATGTGCGAAACCATTGAATATTTCACACAAAAAATACCTACGCGTAATTTGTGTATTATACAGGCTTTTTTTCAATATTTGTCTGTGTTGCTTCATACGTTTTAGTTCTAATTCGTTTGAATAATTATGTGTTCATTTTGTGTATGTATTTTTATTCTTTCAATTTTGTAGGCATTTTGATGTTTACGGCATCTGTTTTGTATATGTTTGTTTAAAATGTTGTATTTTGGGGTGTATATTTTGTGGTGAAATATCTAACCGTTTCGTTTCTTGTTTGATTAGTGATGTACATGTATGCGTGTGCATGGAGGCTGGCATGTCACAATCCTTGTTCCCCGGAATTGGGAGTTCTCACAGTTCACTGCGTTCGAGTGAACTCTAATCCGTTTTTATTTTTGTACCTTTAACAGCTGTGAGTACCAGGATACGAGCTTTAAAGCTTTATTTCTAAATGGTGAAGTCAGTATTTTCGCTTCATTTTTATTAGAATTGCTACGGTCTGGTGTATAATGTGTACGGTGCGTTCACTGTCCACCCAATTTTGCTTGGGAAAAAACGGAGCATTAGATGTGCATATTTATGTTTTTGCTGCTACGGTCTGGTTATCATGTATACAATATTTCCACTGTCCACTGTTTGCAACAAAAATCCGTACAAGTTCGTGTTCTGCTCAAGACTTGTCCCATGTCTACTATGTAATGGCAATACACTAGCGTGTGTCTAGATTTAGCATGTGTTATCTCGATGGGGGGGGGGGGGTTGAGGCTTAATAGCGCGTCGACAGCTTGGTCATTAGCGCCAACCTCAGGCACAGTACAGTGGTCCGGGTTGCCACTGCACCACACATTACAGAGATGTTATTCAAACCTCTAATCTAAATCTTGTCATACATCTGTACCTCCTGATGCAAAAATTGAAACACACCGGACAGGAGGACAGATTTATCGCCCAATTGACGTGCAATGTCATGCGGAAGATGGAAACGACGACGAACACCATCAAGATTGCGACAGTCAACAAGGAAGTGCCGGACCGTAAGCGGCCGTCGACACCAATAACATTCAGGAGGGTCAACCCCCTGCAAAACGAAACAGTGAGTAAGTCGGGTGTGACCAATGCGCAGACGGGCCAACACTAGCTCCTCACGGCGACTGCGGCAACACGCCGAGTGCCACTCCTCAACAGTGCCTTTAATAGCTCGTAATTTATTACCGTCCTGTCCGTCCCACAAGGTTTGCCAAAAAGCGTGTAACCTCAGACGCAGAGTTGGTAAGGCGTCCGAGGGAACAAGGCTGAGATCCCTACCGAGAGGGTCAAAAAGGGCCCCTTTCGCAGCAGAATCCACCTGCTCATTTCCACCTATCCCAACATGGCCCGGGATCCAGCAGAAAAGCACGGTTGTGTCAAGGGGTTCTGAGGATTGTAATTCGCCAAGGACTCCAGGGCACTCATGGAATCGCTAAAGATAATGAAATGTGTGCCCTGAAGGTCAAGGATCCATTCCACCGCCAAACCGACAGCCAAAAGCTCTGCGGAAAACACAGAATAGCCTGATGGAAGGCGATGGGCAACCGTCACTCCCTTACAAACATAGGCACAAGCCACGCCAACGTCAGACTTCGACCCATCAGTAAACAGCCGCTGATAACCGACGTACTGAGAACACAGCCGCCGGAACTCCAGTAAGTACCTTGCTGGTAGAGTGAAACCCTTCGGGAGGGACGCCAGAGCGAAAATGAAAATGCCGCTTGGGACAAGCCAAGGGGCCACTGGCATCCCCCCAAGCCTCAAGACGCAGGGCATTTCAAAGGCTATTTCCTGACAAGACTGCTGGAGCCTATCGCGGAAATCACCCTTACCCACCCTGCGTCTACCGACTCGCAAGTCTGGCCCAAAAACCATCGACTAAGCAGGACTGGATGGCACAGCACGCAAACGCACAGCGTACTGAATGGCAAGCTGTCGCCGACGAATGGCCAAAGGTGGCTCCAAGGCCTATCTCGATGGGTAGTTGATTTTGCATTGTTGCAGGCAGATGTAATATTGTGGCAAACAGTCGTGGAACCAGTTCAACTTGCTTCCCGAAACCCATATTGAATAATTAAAAAATTCAATCAGTCACGCCGACTGCCCAATTTCAAGCCTCAAAATTAAAGACTTCGCACTATGTGGTTTAAAATTGAAGATTTAAGCGAAACCAAGACCATTTCATTTTGGTTCTCCACAATGAGGGGGGGATTGAGGCTTAACGGCGCGTCAACAACTTGGTCATTAGCGCCAACCTCAGTCACAGTGCAGTTGTCCGGGTTGCCACTGCACCACACATTACAGAGATGTTATTCAAACCCCTAATCTAAATCTTGTCATAAATCTGTACGTCCTGCAAAAATTGAAAAACACAGGACAGGAGGACAGACTTATTGCCCAATTGACGAGCAATGTCATGCGGAAGATGGAAACGACGATGAACACCATCAAGATGGCGACAATCAACAAGGAAGTGCCGGACTGTAAGTGGCCGTCGACACCAATAACATTCAGGAGGGGCAACCCCCAGCAAAACGAAACAGTGAGTAAGTCGGGTGTGACCAATGCGCAAACGGGCCAACACTACCTCTTCATGGCGACTGCGGCGACACGCCGAGTGCCACTCCTCGACAGTGCCTTTAATAGCTCGTAATTTATTACCGTCCTGTCTGTCCACAAGGTTTGCCAAAAAGCGTGCAACTTCAGACGCAGAGTTGAAAAGGCGTTTGAGGGAACAAGGCTGAGATCCCTACCGAGAGGGCCAGAAAGAACCGCTTTCGCAGCAGAATCAGCTTGCTCATTTCCACTTATCCCAACATGGCCCGGGATCCAGCAGAAAAGTACAGCTTTCTGCTGGCCAGGCAAGCGGGAAAGCAAAGTTTGGACGCGTTGTGTCAAGGGGTTCCGAAGTTTGTAATTCGCCAAGGACTCCAGGGCACTCATGGAATCACTAAAGATAATGAAATGCGTGCCCTGAAGGTCCAGGATCCATTCCACCGCCAAACTGAGAGCCAAAAGCCCTGCAGAAAACACAGAATAGCCTGATGGAAGGCGATGGCCAACCGTTACTCTCCACAATGAGTTAACTTTTCTACGTCTGACAATGCTAGCTCAAACAAGATAGTCTACAACGACAGTGTTAATTTCCCCGTGCCCAAGCGTCGTTGCATCTTGTTCGAGAGAGCTCTAATCAGATCTTGGGCACCTCGCTTCTTTGTTCCACCATTGTTGCATGGTGCAGCATTGTGAGATTTTGACATTGTTAGCATCTACGCTTCCTCCTCCTCCTCCTGTCTTGCAGTGTAGGGCTTGTACACAGTGGGCCTCTTTTGTTCTATGGTAGCAGTTGAGACATATTCGTGGTTTCTAGGTGCTTGGATTTTGTTGGATTTTGTGTTCGTTACTGTGGCGTTGGGGTCATTGTTATGTGATTTTGGGTCGTGTGGCGTTCGGCCAGGGCCCCGTAATAAAACATCAATCAATCCTCTTGTCCATTTTCTAAAAATTCTTGTGCGTAAAAGAATTCAAATAAGCACGGCCCATGCTAATGAAGTTTTGGGACGCGGACACATAAAGCCAGTAATTAAATAATGAAATAGGAAGACCGGCTTCATTCTTTGAAGGGTAGCAACGACAGAGGGCGAGCGGGTTCATTCTTGGCACGGTGGCAAAGAAAGTGGGCGGGCGGCTAGCCGGCATTGTGAAGGGTATTGTCGATGCTCTATAACTCAATAACAAACGAAATATTATACTCATCTACATACTTATTTCTCGCCACCCTCGGTTTAAGACGCCGCTAACATTGTAGGAGCCTAACAATGGCCACAGAATATGAAAACAATGCCTTCCAATAAGAAAGAGCCCAGTTTTAAAGTTGGTTGAGTAACAATCATTGCATGCGCAATTGTTTTCTCCATGAAAACGTGATTTACTCTCGGAAGAAGACCAAATACTCTGGGGAAGGGATGGCAATAGGGGAATTCAGATTACACAATGGGGAGGAGTTGGGGGGGGGGTCTGGGGGTGGTGATAGCCGTTTTATTATCATACTGCCCAGTACAGCATTTCGCTCGCACAAGCAGGCTTATCAACGGAGGGCTTATAAAGATGAAGAAACAGACAGTGCAGCCACACTGAGCACAAGAGTGGCTCTCTCCATAGGCCACGCGATTTACACTTCTAAGACGACCAAACACTGGGGGATTCCAGAGAGGTGGGGGGAGGGAACTTGGAAGGTCACGTAATGCGGGGAGTGCAGGGGGGGGGATGGGTTCGAGGGTAGCAGTTGGTGGGCGTTTTCATTTCGTGCTGCCCATTATATTATTTCTCTCGTGTACGAGTGAAAAGTCAAAAAGTCTCTTTTTTCTGTTTCTTTCATTATTGTCAAAGTTAGTTAGGTATTATTTATTAAAGCTATCACGCTCCTCTGGATTTTTTAAACATAAATTTTACAAAGATGATAAAATTTTCTGCGAGGTTGGGTTGAGAAAGAACACAAGAAGCCCACTGACAGGCCTGACACCAGCAAGCAAAGGACATCAACCCGATTGAAAATTTTCAACACAATTTTATGTGTCTTGATCGCTCCTCGAATCCAGTTGTTGACAAAGTTCGGGTACTGACCATACAGCTACTTGAAAATGACATGACGAAATAAAGCCATGACACAACTGGATTCGTGGAGTGATCACGACACATAAAATTGTGTTGAAAATTGTCAATCGTGTTGATGTCCTTTGCTTGCGGGTGTCAGGCCCTGTCAGTGGGCTTCTTGTGTTCTTTCTCATAAATTTTACTTTATAATGCCATACAGGTTCGAGTCACGTTTGAATATTTTGTATGACCTGCAAGGAATGAATGGAACTTCTTGAAATGAAACGCTACAATGTTTTTAGTTTTGCTTATATTTTCAAGAACAAAACATTGCCATTAAAAGCAGTACAGACCTAAGTATAAGATGCGATTAGTTTTTGAAGTATTTGCAATCTTCTTCCTCATAAGCAGAGTGTATTATGGTATTATACTACAGTACAAATGTGCATCAATAAAATTACACAAGAAATAAGGAAATGTGCTCTACTGTTAGTAGAAATTAGGCTGAATGAGGTGAAAATATGCGTAAGCCTCTCTAGCTTCTGCACGCAAGTTTGTTAACCATTACTTTTTATTTAACTATTACTTTTGGGTTTTTGCAGAAAGCTTACTTTACCAATCGAAGTTTGAATTTGCCGGAAGGGCAATGTGTCGAAGCTACCTTTCCTAGTAAGTGCATATTGCAAACTTTGAAACACTTGCCCTAAACTGCAACCATAGACTTAGATAATGACACCCTTTCTTTAACTATCAATGAAATGAGAAAATGGTGTCAAATACACCGATTGCATTTGCACCAGCAGCCAAACAGCAAAATATTTTCTTTATTTTACAAGCTCTTTCAATGCATTTCTTTTTTCTTTCCTACTGCATAAAATGGAATATGGAAATGAAAACTGAAAGGGAAAGAACTTTAAAAATCCAAACCTTAAGTTTTGCCCATTCCGATTGAAACCAAGTTAGAGCCGTGGTCAAAACAGTTAAGTAATAGATATCCGTGAAAAAGACCCGGTTAACCTGCAATAATTGATCGTCCGCGAGAAACAGGGCACTCCAAATGTCGAGGGGTGGCGAAATATCACACCGATTTTGCCACACCAAGACATTTGGACTGTTCCGTTTCGAGCAAACAATCAATTATTTCAGGTTTACCGGGCCTTCTTCACGGGTATGTGTTTTAATGCTACGGTGTGACGTTAAGCTAACTTACCAAGTCATTTGAGTTTTAATAGATTTTTGTTTGTAAAATTTATTTGTGACTCATGAATTTAAGAATTTTTACATGTAACTTACGTAAATTCTTGAACGGAAGCTTCAAGTAGAAGCTTCCTGTGTACGAAGTCGGAGCAAAAGGAAGAGACGTGCCGTTACCAATGTTTGTGTTTTAAGGTAAAACTATACTTTTTTCTACTTTAATAGTTTAAAAAAGATGAGAGCATAAAATGCACTATTCGCTTCTGAGTTTCGTAGGTTTTTAGGTGGATTTCAAAGTGTCAGTAGACTACACTTTGAAATTTAGGCTTAGTTTGCGACATTTTTTTTTCCACATTGGTCCCGTGAAATATGTCGCCAGTCGCAAAATGCTCCTGTTTACACTGGTGTTGCAATTGGGTATACTGTCTGAACTTGTGTAGTCTAATATGAAAAGTTGGTCGTGGTGGATTAAGGTTTGTGTTGACCCGATAAAAGTGACAGAATATCGAAAAAATGTGGGTTATCAAAATTAACCCACGGTGACATGTGTGGGTTTTCAGATTAATCACATGTAACGACTACACTTTTAGTCCTGGGATGTCACCACCGTGCGTTAACACACAGAATGTACACAAACCAGTTGTCCTCCCAAAATGGGCCTAGTGTTATACTCAACTTTGTAGTAAAGTCATTCGTTTACTCCTGAGGTGGCCATGTTGCTTTTTCTTGTTTAATAACAATGTGAATTTCAGCACAGCATGTTGCATTAATGTATGATTTGACTTTGTGTCAATTGTAAAAGACAAAAGAAATTAAATGTATTTTTTATCTTTTTTTTGTACAGAGCGTGATGCGTACTCTGGTGAAACGTACACTACAGCTTTCATAAGTAATGCTCATACGCCTCACTGCCCTACTGACTTCCTCCACGTAAGTGTTTAAACAAACTTTTTTAACTTCAGTGAAGTATTCGGCTTATTTGTGGGAAAACAGAACATATACGTAACGAAGTTTCAGTATCTGTTTCGTTTGTGTGCGAACCCATACGTGACCGCCAATAACAAAAAGTATGGTTTTATATACAACAATAAGACGCATTGCTAATTATTTTCGTACCATTGAAAAAGTTTGTTCACATTTTACGTTATATACATTTCTGTAGTTTGATGTCTGCATTGTATACAGCTTAGTTATAGCAATAGATATGCCAATTGTGGTGTTCATTTTCAGTACAAGGGGCCACTGTTAAGATGGGTCAACGCAAAGTTCCCGAAATTTTAAAGCAGCCAAATTAAATTTAAATTTAATTTAATTTAATAACAACACCGAGTTGCCGGTTTCCTAGAGAGGAATGAGGCAAACATACAAAAAATATTTTAAATGTTAAAACAATCAAGAAAATGTCATTATACTATAACAATTTGGCCAGAGTGAAAATAAGAAACAAGAAAGTGTAATATATACAAAGGTACAAGTTAATCAAAAAGTGTAATATATACAAAGGCACAAGTTAATAAAAAAAAAAGTGTAAAATATACAAAAGCACAAGTTAATCAAAATAATATTTCAGATCATCTGAGATATGGTCATCCAATCTGTTTTTGAATGTGTTAACCGAAGTTGCGGAAGTAACGTAGTCAGGAAGTGAGTTCCACACTACAATGAGTCTGTTAGCGAAGGACATTTTTGTAGTATTTAACCTTGAGGATGGTATTTTCAGTTTAAACGCAGAACCTCTTGTGCAAGAAGGAGAAACGTACAATTCAAAGGAAGGTTGATATCTATGCCTCTAATAATCTTAAACACAAGAAGTAAAACACCCTCTTTGATGGCGCCAAGTGAGAGAAAACAACCTAAGAATTTCCATCCTCCTCCTGTAACTTTCATGCAACACCACAAACCACAATATGATGATAAAAACAAATTCGTGCACGAAAATCTGCATATTGGGAAGTTTACTACATAACTACATACAGTGAAGTAGCTTGTAAACTGATATTCAATAAAACAATTTCGTTGCAGGATAAAATAAATTCCATGCACTAATCATGCATAAATATATTGTTGTATCTGTCCAGGATGGCCCAACTGCCATGAAACACTGCTCTGGTATGGAAGCCATAACCAAACCAACAGTGAAACAGTACTCTGGTATGGAAGCCATAATCATGCAAACAATTAAACAGTACTCTGGTATGAAAGTCATAATTATGCAAACAATGAAATAGTACTCTGATATGGAAGCAAAAATCGTGCAAACAATGAAACAGTACTCTGGTATGGAAGCCATAATCATGCAAACAATTAAACAGTTCTCTTGTGTGGAAGTCATAATTATGCAAACAATGAAACAGTACTCTGATATGGAAGCAAAAATCGTGCAAACAATGAAACAGTACTCTGGTATGGAAGCTATAATCATGCAAACAATGAAACAATACTCTGGTATGGAAGCCATGATAATGCAAACAATGAAATACTACTTTGGTATGGAAGACATAATAAACAATGAAACAGTGCTCAGGTATGGAAGCCATAATAATGCAAACAATGAAACACTACTCTAGTATGGAAGCCGTAATAACGCAAACAATGAAACAGTGCTCAGGTATGGAAGCCATAATAATGCAAACAATTAAACAGTACTCTCGTATGGAAGCCATAACCAAGCAAACAATGAAACAATACTCTGGTATGGAAGCCATAATCATGCAAACAATGAAACAATACTCTGGTATGGAAGCCATAATAATGTAAACAATGAAACAGTACTCTGGTATGGAAGCCATAACCAAGCAAACAATGAAACAGTACTCTGATATGGAAGCCATAACCAAGCAAACAATGAAACAGTACTCTGGTATAGAAGCCATAATCATGCAAACAATGAAACAGTACTCTGATATGGAAGCCATACTAATGCAAACAATGAAACGCTACTCTGGTATGGAAGCCATAATGATGCACAAACAATGAAACAGTGCTCAGGTATGGAAGCCATAATAATGCAAACAATGAAACAGTACTCTGGTATGGAAGCCATAATAATGCAAACAATGAAACACTACTCTGGTATAGAAGCCATAATAATGCAAACCATGAAACAGTGCTCAGGTATGGAAGCTGTAATGTCCTTGGCATGGACACACCTAAGCCCAGTGTGGGCACAAATGGTAATAACTCACACGGACTACCAGAGTGTAGGCTACAGCTGATAAGACAGCGAACTTCCTGTTTGCTACTGTTTAAATACAATTACCACAGGAAGTCATGTGATATACAACTTCTATATATAATAATAATGGAATAGCCTATTTAGTAGTTAAAGGGTTATCTTGGTAGGGTTAACATATAGACATGAAATTGATGGCTGCCATTGTGGAGCACACAAGTGACGATTCCACAATACAGCGAGTGGGAAAAAAAACAGAAAAAATAATCTAAGCCTACCTGGAAATAAAATTATGATTACGAAGGCAAGATGTATTTTTTAGTGCACTACCTATTTTTAAAGAAAGATACATAATTTTTCGCTTTCGAGGAAAGACTAAATACTATTTTTGAAAGCTGTTTATGTACATGGTTAAGCAAAAAATTAAACATTACTAAACTGGCTGAAAACTTGCCAGTTTTAAATTTCTGTTTTGATTTCAGGAGCAATTTTACAATGAATACAATTAAAATTTTCAGTGCTGTTGTTTTAATTTGCGCAGCCTTTTTTGGTTAATTTTCTTTTTGCAGCAACCATTTTTGCAGCTGAAACACTACAGCGTTGCTGTGAAAGAACATCTGGCATTCGAGAGATTGTTGCCAATGTTGCTTTTGGTTAGGCTTCACCGGAGTGGAAATTGTGGCTCCAAACAATTTTTTGTTTCGATGAGTGAAGAATTTATGTACATGAAAAGACAAAAAGTTACAAAAAAAGTTAAAACCGTGAAATCAATTTTTCACACGAACAACAATATACACTTACATTTTTACCTAATTTTAAAGGTGGACATTTTAAAAATAAACAGAGCCGATTCTCTGCACGAATAACTAGGGGACAAAACGTTTAGCGTTACTCGCTACAGTTTAAAAAGAACAATCATCTAATTCACAGGCAACGGATTACAACAAAAAAAAAGGAAAAGTTTGTAGCCAACTGGTAATTTTTTCAAAAAAACTACAAATTGAGCTTGTCTGGAGCTCTACGCAGTCTCTTTGAACGATGAGCATTTTGAAGCTGCGTAGCAATATCAACCTGTGTTGGTGATAGCACAACTTTACGTTTATTGGGATTCGGTTTCGCTTTTTTGTTAGCATGACCTGGCTTCGGTCGTGATTGCTTAGTGGATGGTTACGTAATAATCGATAGAGATTGTGACCTTTCTGGCTTCCAATTTCCTTCAAGAGGGGCGCTGGTAGTAGCCAAAGGTGATTCGTTATTTACGTTAGCAAACTCATCCACTTCGTGTGTGTGGTGTGATTTCGCTGGAGATTTCCTGCCACCTGGTGACTTGCGTAGCAAACTTTCAGGTGGTTTTCCAAGCTGTTGGATTGGTGGATTCGAGCCCTCAGTTACCGAAATTGACTTTCTGGATTGGTCGAGAGATCGACGCTCAGGAACTACGTCAACGGAACTTGGCTTTTCACGTTTCTTGCTGCCAAACGACATGCGTTTCGAATTTGCTTGAAGTTGCTCATTATTATTCAAGCTAACATTACTGCTTTTAGCCGTTGGAATAAGTGCGTTTGTTGGCTGTTCTGGATATTCTTTTTCAGCGGTATGTAACCTTAGCTGTTCGCGATGTTTACGAATCGTATTACCGTTAGTATCAACGGTAGTATAGGATTGATTACTACATATTTGGTTAACAATACCAACTGACCATAGCCTGTCAGTAGTCGTACTAAAGTCACGATACCAAACCTTTTCACCTATTTGATACGTTTTCAACTCACGATGGTGGGTACTCTATACTTGTTGTAATTGCTTACTGCGAACGGCTGCAATAGGATCAGGGAACAATAAATCCAGCCGAGACTTTAATTCTTGGTTAAAATATAATTTACCGGGTGTTGCTTGCGTAGTAGCTGAGATAGTGATTCGTGCTGATAACAAGTAAGAATTTATACTCTCTGAATAGTAGACCCCTGTCGCCGCGCGGCCTTGTAGACTCTCTTGAAATTACGGACGTATACCTCAGCCAAACCATTGGTCCAAGGCGCAAAACTTGGCCAGGTCATGTGCCTAATTCCATTGGATTTTAACCAATTTTGGAATTCTGAGGACATAAATTGGGCAGCATTGTCCGTAACTAAGCTGTGCATTAAACCATATAAAGCTATGTGATTGTTTAAAACATCAATGACACGAGTGGACGTTGTTGACGTCATTTTATGCACAAAAGGAATTTTTGAATGTGCCTCTACTCGAATGAAAAATATGTAATTGTCCATCGGCCCGAGAAAATCAGCGTGTAAGCGATTATTTGGTTTTAGTGGATATTTCAGCACGACGTGTGAAGTACGGCAATAGATCAGGAATTTCACATTTGTCAGGCCAGCCATGGTTCACATAACGATAAACTTTTGAAAGGATTTTATCACGTTTACTTTCAAGAACGAGTGTCTCGTTTAAAACTGGACTATTAGAAATAGTTTCTAAAGCAAGAATATTGTACTGCTCTTCTGCTTTCTCGAATTCCTTGGTATTTGGAAGGAGAAGGCGCGATAACGCGTCTGCCGTCAAATTAAGTTTACCGGGAATGTGTTCCAATTCGTAATCGTAAGCATTAAGCATCACTGCCGAATGCTGAACCCTGGCGGCTGCCATCTGCGGTATTCCTTTTTTTAGGGCCAAAAATCCAAACTAAAGCCTTCTGATCAGACTGCAGTATGAATTGCTGACCATAAACGTATTCATGAAACCGTTTCACTCCCCAAGCCACGCTGAGAGCTTCCCGATCAAAATGCGAGTAGCCCCTTTTCGCTTGAGTGAGCTTACGTAAAGCGAAAGCTATTGGCCGTGATTCACCGTTTTTCATGACATGCATGAGGCACGCGCCGACCCCGTAAGGTGAGCCATCACAAACGAGTTTGAACTTTAATTTCGGATCGTAATGAACCAGAACTTTTGATTTAAGAAATAATTCTTTTACTTTACTCACGGCTCGGTCGCATTCTGCCCCCCAAACCCACTTCACACTTGGGCTTAACAAACGTGTTACTGGTGGCAGAATATGAGCGAGATTTGGTAGATATTTTGAGTAATGGTTTACAAAACTCAAAAAGCTCTGTAGCTCTTGAATACATGTTGGGTTAGGAGCGTTTGTGACTGCTTCGATAACCTCAGGGAGTGTATGCAAGCCTTCTGCATTTATCATGTGGCCTAAATATTTTAATTCAGGCTGCGACAGTTTGCATTTCTCGATCTTAAGTTTGGCTCCTGCATCTTGTAAAGTATTTAACAGTTTGTTTAACGATTCGTCATGCTCCCCCCCCCCTTCCCGCTCACCAGGATGTCATCGTAAAACGGGAGACATTTGGGGATTTTATTGGTAATTTGAGTCATTACCCTCTGGAAAATTCCAGGGCTGGATGCTAGTCCCAGGGGTACGCGAAGCAAACCCAGGGGTGTATTTATTGTTAAAGCTTCTTGTGACTCTTTATCGAGTTCAATTTGCAGAAATGCATCCTTAAGATCGATAAGGGAAAAAGTGTCACTGCCTGCTAATTCACTAAATAATTCTGCGGCTGTGGAAACCAGATAGTGGTCGACTTCCAGTTGAGGGTTCACAGTGGTTTTATAATCACCAATCACTCGGATTTGGCCATCCGCTTTGTGAACTATGACGATGGGCTTAGACCATTGAGAGGTTTCCACCGGCTCTAGAATTCCAAGGCCAACCAATCTACGAATTTCTTGGTAAACCTTTTCTTTGAGTGCTAACGGAACTGGTCTTACACGACTGTACACAAGCTTGGCATCAGGTTTTAAATGAATTTTAGCTTTAAAATTCTTAAACTTACCCATGCCTTCAGAAAATAGCTCCGGGAAACCCTTCACTATTTAGGAAGTGTCAACTGGCGTAATGCTAGTTTTAATTTTCTTAGGTTTCACTTTCGTTTGTAGGTCGTAAAAAGGATGGAAATTAACTCGGAAAATAGAAAGCCAATCTTTTCCCATTAATGCAGGTTTACATAATTTTGAAACTAAAGCATCCAAATGTTCAATTTGACCTTTGACTTCAACCTTCAGACTTACAGTGTAAATCGTATTCTGAATTCCGTCAGTGTATGAGTGTATCGAGTACGGACTGAGTTTTAAAGCACAGTCTGCAAAATATTTTTGATGCCACTCAATAGGGATAATGGATGCGTCTGCCCCGGAATCGAGTTCCATTTCTAGCCCGACACCATTTAGACAGACTGGCATTTTCCATTTATGGATTTTCATAGAATTAACTACTACTATTATTTTGTTGGTTTGTAGTGTAATAGAAATCTGGTCCGCAGCCTGACTCAGTCCAAGAGTATTATTTTTCAGTACAAGATAGTCTGAATCGGTATCAGACCCGGAACCAAACTCTGAATTTTCGGCTTCAACATCCTGGACTTCTTCACTATCGCTTTCACTATCGCGTTCGAGTTTGTTGACGCGTTTTTTATAGCTATACTTTTGTTTGGATTTCGGCCTAGCCTTAAAATGTGTGCTAGAACTTGCTTTAGGGTGGTCGAGTGATTTTGAAGTTCTATTTGAATGACTAGCTTTTCTACACACGGCTTTTAAATGGCCGACAATGTGGCATCGGCCACAAGTATAGTCGCGATATTTGTAACGTGTTTTCACGTGGCCATTTTTGCCGCAATAATAGCAAATAAAATCCTTAGCGGAATTAGGCCTACTTGATGTTTGGCTCGATTTTTTAGCTACGTAATTAACAGCTCTAGAATGGCTTCTCAAAATGCTTTGGTCTTTTTCAGCAGATTCTAAGGATAAAGCTAACGATGCTGTAGCCTTTAAATCCAGAGTCTGCTTCAACAACTCGCGTTGAATGACTTCTGATTGGATCCCCCAATTAAGCGATCCCTAATCATTTCGCTGTTAATATCTTTAATTTTAGCGAAGTCACAATACTTCGTCATTAGCTTTAATGCAGCTAAATATTCCCCGATACTCTCGTCTGTTTTTTTGCGATCTTCTAAAGAATTTAACACGCTTAGATACCACGGAGGGCACTGGCTCAATGTCGTCTAAAACTTTTTTAACGAGCTCATCAAATGTTAATGAGTCGGGCAAATCAGGTGAGAGGATATTCAGAATTCTATCAAACATTTTCTGGCCTACAGATGCTATTAGAAAATTAACTTGCTTGGTTGCTGGTATTTCTTTAGCTTTAAAAAAAATAACTAATTCGGTTGGAGTATTTATCCCATGTGTCTGACTCGCAATCGATTTCCGCAAATAAACTAGCGGTTTTAGATGAACCCATGTTGACGTCGTCTTCACTATCACTAGATTCAAAATTTAGATTTAAATTAAAACTAGTTTCATTAACGCTTGCGTTCACTACTGAATTATTTTCAGTTTCACTTTCACTGCTAATTTTAGCAGTTACAGGTGGTTTGCTACCGACACCTGTATTTGGCATAAGCCTTAACAAAATTAAATTTAATTACAATCCTGTTTAACATGCAAGGATTAAACTGGAGCACTCAAGACTACCGGTCACTTATTTAAACATAGAAATGAACAAGCTAAACAAGCTAATAGAAATAAACATAGAAATAAATCAAGCTTGACTGTAGCCTACTTAGTTGTATAAATTAACTACCTACAAGTTAAGTTTAAAGGGACTAGGCTTTGAAAAAATGATTTACATTCACCATATTACAACGTTTTACAAAACAACACTACTGGCCTAAGCCTCAGCACAGACCAGATTTTACTAAGTTTGAGCATAAACCTACCGACACACACTAGCTCGAATATGGCCAATGACACAATCGAATTTACAAGGATTAATTTAGCAGTGCATTTTTCGAACCTGCAGGTTTATAATACTGCCTGTGCGGACACGCCAGTGCGTCACTCTAGAACACTGCCAAGGTAAAATTAACCATAGTAAATGCAATTGCTCACTTCGGTTCTAGTTGTTAAGGTACTAAATTTAACTATTATCATTTTCGTACCATACAGCACTACCACGACAAAATAACACTGTTTGAAAAAGTTTAAACTCTGATAGGAATTCAAAGCACTAATTTTCATTGCCAAAATGAAAAAAATTTGCAACTTATCACAAATATGGAGCAAAGATGTGGTTGAAGACCTATCAGTTTAAGCTTAAGTTTTTAAAGATTACCAAAGGAACCGGACTCGTTGCCAACTGTGATGTCCTTGGCATGGACACACCTAAGCCCAGCGTGGGCACCAATGGTAATAACTCACACGGACTACCAGAGTGTAGGCTACAGCTGATAAGACAGCGAAATTCCTGTTTAATACTGTTTAAATACAATTACCACAGGAAGTTATGTGGTATACAAATGCTATACATAATAATGGAATAGCCTATTTAGTAATGAAAGGGTTATCTTGGTAGGGTTAACATATAGACATGAAATTGATGGCTGCCATTGTGGAGCACACAAGTGACGACTCCGCAGAAGCCATAATAATGCAAACAATGGAGCTTGTGAACTTGTCGATGAAGTTTTTTTTCACTGGTAGTCCAATGTAGCACTTAATGGTTTCAGAGCAATTTATTTTATATACACTATGTCACTTGATAAGTGGGTGTGGTTTTATTCATGAGTGTACTGTGTGCTTATTGGAGGCAGAAAATTTTGTAGACTGAGAACACCGACGAATTATCTATGAAATGGGCCCGAGAAAGGAAATAATGGTTGTTTTGGTATGGCAAATTTTCTGAAGGTCTTAAGATACCCATATTCTGTAAATTTGGCATCGTTGTGCATTTCCCAAAAGGTGAGCCATGATGACCCATGTTGCAATTGCCACAAACATAAGTCCCACAAATACTGTTTTATGACCTTCTTCCATGTATTTCTTGCAGACGTGGCATTGTCTTTCTGCGCCTTTCCCATATTCATGCCTTGTTCCTGGGGAATTCTCACTGGGCAAGGATGCGGGACTCCGCATTAAAGGGCTGTAGAATTAAAAAACTGACTAGTTTAATCGAGCATTGAGGAGTATTTGATTCAGCTTCTGGAAAGTAGTGTAACGATGATAGATTCCGATTAGCAACCAACGTGGAATGCAGACACTAGATTATCTTTTATGTCTAGTCCATTAATAGATTCTGTGTACACATGCAAGGTTACTATAGCGAGGCAGTGGCGTTCACAGGAGGGGGTCAAGGGGGGCATTGCCCCTGCCCTTTTCGGAAAATGGCCTTTTTGTAAAACAAACTGGTTTTTTTGCCGACATTTGCTGGTGTGGTGGTGTCTGAAAAGGACTAAAAAGGGCAAAAAATTATAAGCAGGGATTAAAATAGAGCAAAAAAAAAAGCACCAGATAAAATGTCCACTAAAACCTACTGTGCCCTTTTACTAAAAGTTGCCCCTGCCCTCTCTGGGGTGTGTGCATGTTACTGTAGTGAGGTATCAGTCTAGAGCTCATTTATCCACCTACGATGTTTCTCCAACTGTGATATCCATGATGACACTGCACAGAGAGTTTTTCAGCCATGCAATGACAAGCAGTAATTTTCCAGTATGATGCAATCGGTTTAGTTGCTTTTGCAGCTTCTTGAAGCTCTTTGAGAGGATAGGGGATGGCGTACAAAGTGTCCAGTAGAGTTTTAACTGCTTGATGGAACTGAAGTCGAAATACAATTTTAACTGCTTGATGGAAGTGAAGGTGAAATACAGTTTTAACTACTTGATGGAAGTGAAGGTGAAATACAGGTTTAACTGCTTGATGGAAGTGAAGGTGAAATACAGTTTTAACTGCTTGATGGAACTGAAGGCGAAATACAGTTTTAACTGCTTGATGAAACTGAAGTCGAAATACAGTTTTAACTGCTTGATGTAAGTGAAGGTGAAATACAGTTTTAACTGCTTGATGAAACTGAAGTCGAAATACAGTTTTAACTGCTTGATGGAACTGAAGGCGAAATATAGTTTTAACTGCTTGATGGAAGTGACGGTGAAATACAGTTTTAACTGCTTGATGGAACTGAAGGCGAAATACAGTTTTAACTGCTTGATGGAATTGAAGTCGAAATACAGTTTTAACTGCTTGATGGAACTGAAGGCGAAATACAGTTTTAACTGCTTGATGGAACTGAAGGCGAAAAACAGTTTTAACTGCTTGATGGAAGTGAAGGCGAAATACAGTTTTAACTGCTTGATGGAACTGAAGTCGAAA